>VZRX01006837.1:0-19015 GCA_013398075.1 Notiomystis cincta
ATATTCATTTTATTCTATTTTATTTTCAAATTTATTTAATTTCATTTTTTAAAAAAATATTTTAATTTTATTTATTTTGTGCATTATTTATACTATCAATTAGCATTATATTTATCAGCATATATCATTATTATATAGGATATTGGTATATTATTAGTATCTACAGTAGTAGCATATTGAAATATTTAGTATTATATTCGTTTTTTTATTTGACAAAGTTCTCCCTGAGCTTTTCCCTTCCCCAACTTTTCCCCTCCCTCAGCCAGCTCCTGCCAGGCAGGACCTTTCTCCATATCCATGCAGAGCTTTGGATTTTAGGGCAACATTTTGAAGAACGTGATCCCAACTTTCCCACTGCTCCAGTCCCTGCAGCCCCTCACTCCCACACCCCCAGTTCCAAAATCCTTTGGATTTGCACCATCCCAGAGCACAGGAAATAACGAAAGCCAACTCCAAAGCCAATTAATGACTTCTCCAAAGCCAGTTAATGACTTCTCCACCAATTAACGAGTTCTCCAAAGCCAGTTAATGACTTCTCCACCAATTAATGACTTCTCCAAAGCCAGTTAATGACTTCTCCACCAATTAACGAGTTCTCCAAAGCCAGTTAATGACTTCTCCACCAATTAACGAGTTCTCCACCGCCCCTCCAGACTGCCCTTGGTAACTGGGAGCTCCAGTGACCCCTGGCTGTGCTCAGACAGGGAATGGGGTTTGTGGAGTTCACTGGAAATGGAGCTGTGAATTTGGGGGGTTCTCAAACTGTTCCTCTCTCTGCAAATGCCCAGAAATGGCCTCCCAGAGCCATAAATGTCAGTTTGCAGTGCTGGGGGCACTCTGAAAACCTGAATAAATATTATCTGTAGGAAAATTACAGGTATGTGTGTGCTGAAGAGGATTTTTACCTTGATGCATCAATCCAAAGGAAGAAGAAATATTCACCACTTCCACTAAAGAACAGAATTTTTATGGCAAACAAACCTTCCCAGGCTGAACTTTGCAATAGGCTTTGGGCTCAATTTATCTTCTGGACGGCAAAATTTAGCTCGTTTTGCTGTAAAAAGTCCAGGTGAGACAACAACAAAAATAAGGTTGCTTTTTTTTATTTATTTCTATTTTTTTCCCCTTTAGAAACCTCAAGGCAAATATGATTTAGTGGTGGTGATATTTGCTCTTGACAGAGTTAATGCTTTGGTAGCCTTTCCCTTGACCCCTTGTAGATGGCAGAGCCAGGAATATTTAAAATGTGATTTATGATGTGCTCGGTGTGACTTTCCCAGGTGGAGCTCAGAGACGGATTTGGGGAGAAAAATTCCTCACTGGAGGCCTTGGGCTGCCCTGGGCAGGGGGAATTGTCCTTTGCTGGCACAGGCAGTGAAGGAGGAGGAGGAGGATGGAGCATTTCCCACGTGGGGTGGGAAAATGGGAACCTCCAGCATCGCAGAAGGGCCAAGTTAAGGTCTGGAGCATCATAAATCCCTGGAATTGTTTGGGTTGGGAGACACCTTAAAGTGTCCAGCCCCACCCCATGGCCCTAAACCCTGGAGCCATGAGAGGAGTGGGGGGTGCTGGGCTTGCACAGAGCCCCGGGGGGCTGGGAGGGGTTGGGAGGGACCTCAGAGCCCACCCGGTGCCAGCCCTGTCCCATGGCAGGGACATTCCCAGTGTCCCAGTGCCACCCCTGGCCCGGGCAGGGACCTCAGAGCCCACCCAGTGCCACCCTGAGACACCTCCACTGCCACAGTGCCACCCCTGCCATGGCAGGGACACCTCCACTGGCCCATGGCAGGGACATTCCCACTGTCCCAGTGCCAGCCCAGGACATTCCCACTGTCCCAGTGCCACCCCGGGACACTCTCATTGTCCCAGTGCCACCCCGGGACATTCCCCCTGTCCCAAGTGCCACCCCTGCCGTCCAGGGACACCCCCACTGTCCCACAGCCCTGTCCAGCCCATCCCTGGGCAATTCCAGGGCTGGGAGCCACGGAAAAGCCAGGATCGAGGAGGCTCCGGGCCAGAGGCTGCTTTGGAGTGCCCCAACACCTCCGGTGCCTCCCAGCCCCGGCCGCTGCCCCCGGCATCCCTGGGCTCTGCCGGAGCTGTCTCCCCCTCAGCGGGGCGGGATCAATCCCGCTGTGTCAGGACAAGCTATCGATGATCATCAAGGGTTCGGTAACTGCGGCAACGACCTCGTCCTCCCTGCGGCTCAGGAGGCAACAAAAGCCTCAGCGCGCCCCGGGACGTGCCCAGCAGCGCGGGCTGACACATCTCTTCCCAGCTATCCCAGCACAGGCTGCTTCTCCGGCCCTGGAGGCAGCGGGGGAATGCTTGGAAAGCACTTTGCTTTATTGCTTGCTGGAGAGATCATTCCCAGCTCCACGGGCTGGGACAGAGCCCACGATGTCTGAAGGCAACGAAGCAGCGAGCTGAGGCTCAGGATTTACGGCTGTGAGCTAACGAAGGGCGGGGAGCCATGGTCGGGGTAACGCTGCTCCCTGCCCCTCCCAGCAGCTCTCCCCAGCTCCTGCAGGGGTGGTCCTGGTAATATCATTTATTTTAATAATAAATACACTGATTCATTGAATCCAAACAACTTCAGCCACTGCAGAAGGAGCCAGAATTGCGCCAGGAGGAAGCAGCGATGCTGTGAGGAGGGGGAGTTTATCCCGCCCTGGGCAAACTGGGGGAGCTGCTGTTGGTTGTGTTGCAGGGACAGGCTGAGCAGCTCCTCTCTCTCTGTGCACCCCAGGACGCTGCTGCAGCTCCAGCTCCAGGCCCAGGGGCTCTGCAGGAGGTGGGAAATGTGGTGCAGGGCATGGGGAGGCTCCTGAGCAGCTCCTGGGTGTTGGCCAGGCTGAGCTGGGCACTGGCAATGCCCTGCCTTGGTTCTGGGAGTCGCAGCAGTGAGGCCAGGGAGATTCCCTGCCCATCCCTGGGGTCATCCTGCTGCTGCCAGAAGGAGAGGAGGGGTCCCCGTGCCAGGAACCACTCCCACCCTCGGGAATTGGGATGGGAGTGCCAGCACCCCGGGGGGGTGTTCTCTCCCCTCCCTTCTCTCCAGCTTCTGTGCCTGAATGGAATATCTGGGGAGATCTGAGGTGCCCCTGAGTGGGGAGAGACCCCACCACACCCAGCAGCACCCCTGGATAAGCAACAGCTTCCCCACCCTTCCCAACCACGAGAGAACAGAGGATGCTCCTGACAATCCTGGGATTCTGAGCTCAGGATGGCCCTGCTGGACCCACTGCAGTCCCTTCCAGCCTGACAATCCTGGGATTCTGAGCTCAGGACGGCCCTGCTGGACCCACTGCACTCCCTTCCAGCCTGACAATCCTGGGATTCTGAGCTCAGGATGGCCCTGCTGGACCCACTGCACTCCCTTCCAGCCTGACAATCCTGGGATTCTGGGATTTCCCCACCATCTCTGGGCAGAGCTGCACTGGGTTGGGTTATGGTTTACTCCTTATTTTTGTGTCTATGACATAAAAATCCGTGTTCAGAGCAATTAAACATGAAGATGAACATGAACATGAAGCTTGTCCTTACTCCTCCCCCAGAGCTTCCCAGTGACCCTCCCTCCCAGGGGGTTCCCTCTGGCAAGACAAAGGCTTTGGAAGCCAAGTGTGCTTCCCCTCTGGCCAAGGACACTTGTCCAGCAGCACCATCTGGGGACACTGGGGTGGCACCTGGCCAGGGATGCAGCAGAGCTGAGCAATGAGTGACCTTGGCTGCTGATTTGCCTCTCATGGAGGGCAGGGCTGGCACTGAGCATCCTCTCCCTGGCTGGAGGCAGAGGGAGCTGAGCTGAGCCTCCCCCGAGTGCTCCAATTGCACCTCCCTCCTGTCACTCCTTCCACTTCCAGCCAGGTTTTCCAGCGTGGCCTGAGTCCCTCTCCCTGCACAAGCACATTCTGAAAAGCTGAGAAGCCTCTAAAATGCCTCAGAAATCTGGCTCACCTTCCTTTGGCTGACAGGAATGTTTGCACTTCACAGAAAAGGAGATTCCAGGCGCTGTTTTCACTCCAGCTCAAGCCATAAACTGCCCTGGACACCTCTCCAGGTTAAACTCAGCCCAGGGATGCTCCCAAACCCTTGAGTTTGCCTGGAAATGGGAATCCTGCTCCACTGGGCTCATCTCACTCAGCTCAGTTGAGTTTTCACCCCTGAATCTCCTTTTTAGTCATCAGAGAAAACTCATTTCAGCTTTACCCCCCAACTTCCCTCAGAAATCTGCCCTGGGATGGGATGAAGGACACTCCTCTCTCCCAAAGGAATACTGGAGGGGCTCAAAGACAGGGATTTGTGTGGGAACCCACAGCTCAAACTCCATCCAGCCAAAAAGGAGGTGACAGATTTAGCAGGACAAAGAATTCCTCACTAATTACACAAATATATCCTTGGTTCTGGTGACAAAGGCAGCAAACAGCTGCAGCAATTTATTGAGGGGGAAAAAAAGAGTCAATCTATGGCTAAATTAAAAATAAAGAAATTAATACAATTTAATGAGTTTTAACTCCACAGAAAGTTGAAGAGGGATGGGGTATTTTGATTTTGGACTCATTACAAACAACAAAGTGGTTTGACAGGCGATGCTAAATTTCCCAGAAGACCACTCTTTAATTAATTTAAAATCATAAACCAATTAACATATTTAATACTAAACGCCCATACAATTAATTTGGCAGTCAGAGAGGATGTGTGGTATTTAGGGAAAGGAGAAGAAAAGCTGGATTTCTCAGACATAAACGGGAAGTTGATTTATTTAAGCACCAAATCCACAAAGAGCAGCATGAACACCCTGCCAGGTGAAAAACTCAGCTCTTCCTCCATGCATCCAACTTGAATTTCCCCTCTGTCAGTCTGAGGCCATTCCCTGTATCCTGTCACTCCAATTCCTGGTGAAGGTCCCTCTCCAGCTCTCCTGGAGCCCCCCAGACCCTGGGAAGGGCTCCGAGGTCTCCACTCAACCTTTTCCTCTCCACTCCCAGCTCTCCCAGCCTGGCTCCACAGGGGAGGTGCTCCAGTCCCTTTATCCACTTCCAGCTCTCCTCTGGACTCTCTCCAGCAGTTCCTTGTCCTTCCTATGTTGGGGACACCAGAACTGGGCACTGCTCCAGGGGGGTCTCCCCAGAGGCAGAGTCCCCTCCCTGGGTTGCTGCCCACTCTCCTTTGGACACAGCCCAGGGTTTGTTTGGAATTCTGGGCTGTGCCACCTTTGCCCCAGGATTTGTGCCCAAACAGAACACAAAGTTTTCTGGGAACTGAAAATCTCCCTCTGGCTGTGGAGCTGAAGGAAAAGACCCCCAGGTAAGAGAATTCTCTGTCTGGGTCTCACTCCTGCCTGCTTTCAGGTGACTCTCCCAGGATAATTTGTGTTCATTTTCCTCCCTCCTCCTTTGAAGGACAAGTGTTTATTTTCTTATTTTCCAGCCTGAGAGATGGAAGGTGCCTGGAGCAGCAGCTTTCCAGGTCATTAGGAAGCCAATCAGAGAGGGGCTGAATTTTGGGGTGATGTTTTTCCCTGGCATCACAGAAGGAGGGCATGGCCTGCCCTATTCAAGCAGTTCAAAGGATTCTTCAGGGGGAGGAAGGAGCACCAAGTTTAAGGACTGGGAGAAAAATAAGGAGAAGATCAAATAAACTTTCAAACCTGGCTGTGTGTGATCTCAGAAGCCTCCTGACAATAACATGTTATTCCTCATCATTACTGAAAGGCAGAATTAAAACTTCTTCAGTGCTTAAAAGTGCTTTTCTGGACTGCAGCACACCAGCAGTTCTCCTGGGTGGAGCAGGAAACTGGGAATTTCTGGGTTTATAACTGGTTTGGAAGGCAAGGAAAAGCTCCCCAGGTGGAATTTCCCTGCAATTCCTGCTGGGAGCAAAGCCCAGCCCTCCTGGGTGAGCATTGACATTCCTCTAAGCTGGGGCTCAAGGGGAATTCTCAGCTTTTTGTGAAGTTTTGGGAATTCTCGGGGTTGGGAGGGCTGAGGACAGCAGGGACAGAAGGGTTTGTAGGGAAATGGAACTTGTGAGCAGTCCTGGTAACAGAGGCCATGTCCTGAGAGTCTGGAGAGCTTTGGGTCAGAGAATCCTGGAACCACAGAATGTCCTGAGCTGGAGGGACCCCCAGGATCACCCAGTCCCCTCCTGGCCCTGCCCAGACCCCCAAAATCCCAGCCTGGGCATCCCTGAGAGCTCCTGGAGCTCTGGCAGCCTCGGGGCTGTGCCCATTCCCTGGGCAGTGCCAGCACCTCTGGGGGAGAACCTGTTCCTAAATCCAGCCTAAATCTCTCCTGACACAGCTCAGCCATCCCTGGGGGCTGTCCCTGGTCCCCCCTCCCCTCAGCCACCAGGACAAAGCCCTGGCAGAGCCTGGAGCTGCTCCCTGGGCTCAGGGCTGCCAGAGGGATCCTTCATCCCAGCTGCACTCCCTGCTCCTCATGGGGCTCTGAGGCCTCATTTCCTGGACTTTTGGGGATGGTTCAGCTGCTGGGAGCAGCTTTTGCTCAGCCAACACCTCTCCTTTGGTGCCCTGCTCCTGCCCTGCAGCTCCAGCCCACCCCAAAGCTGCAAACCAGCATGGGAAGGGCTTTTGGACCCTTTTTTTCCAGGTGAGAGGACTGGGCTGCTTGTGGGACAATGCCCAGGAGTGCAGCTTCCCCTCAGCAGGGATGGACTGACAGCAGACATCCCTCACAGGGATTGTCTGGAGCCCAGGGCACTGCAGGAGGCAGCGGGGACAAAGCCTGGCTGCTCCCCAGCCACTTCTCACCCATTTCTGTTTGTTTCTTTGGGAATTGCCTCGCTTACTCGAGATAATTTAAAATTTTGTACACAAAAACTCATCAAGAACCCAAATTATCTCCTTTTTAAGCACGGGGAGAAGTGCAGAATCAGCCTGAAATAATTTTGAAAATAATAAAGGCAGATTCACTGACAGCCTAAAGAGCAGAGCAAGTACAGCTGTGAGCTGCTCTAGGTTGATCTCAGCTACTGAAAAGCAGACAAAAGGTATTGGTCTATCTGAGATTTAATTTTTTAAACTACTTGGTTGCATAGAGATTGGGGAAATAATGAACATTCTGCCTCAGCTGCTGCACCAAAAAATTCAGAAGCAAAATGGCACATGTCACATTGAAACAAGACTGGTTCTTTGTAAGTGGGATGAAGACTCCCTTTAAAAACACTATTTTTAGTCAACTGAAATTTCCCATTGACACGAAGAGAAATGTTTGTCTCCTTTTCAGAACTTGGGCCTCCTGCTTGGTGTTTTTCCTTCAGTGGGAGGTTGGGGAGGGGGGGAATTTTGGAGCATTTCTTTGCCACTTTTAAATGGATTTTGCTCCTGAGAACTTCAGGTTTCTGGTACTTTTAGCTCTTGTTAAAACAAGAGCAATTAAATCTGACCATGCTTTAAATGATTTGGGTCAGGGTGACCCCAGCCCTGCAAGTGACAGCCAGGACAGCACCAGACATTCCCAGCAGCAGCTCCAGGCTGGGAAATTCAGTTCCCTTCCCAAAGGTCCATCCTGACCCGTTGGGACCAGCTGGGATGGGGAGTCCTGGCAGGACCCCCCTTGTCCAGCCCTGGGTGACAAATGGAGCTCTGATGTGCCACTGTGAGTGATGTGTCCTTCCCCCAGAATGCAGCCCATAATCACAGCAATTACACATGGCAGTCATTAATAATTGCATTTCCCTTCAATCAATTTTTACTAAAATACAGCTTTTGTGCCAGATTCCAGTTCATTTTTTCCCATGGATGTGTCTGGGGCCTTGGCAATATTCCTCAGGGAAGATCAATCAGAGCCTGGGACAGGATGACATGCCACATTTCTTGGGGGATCCAAGTTTTAATTAATTGTTATTCATAAACTAATTATTGGATTTACAAATGAGTTCTTGGGAAATTCATTAGCCCTTGGAAGCTGCCTGTCAGCCATTTGCAGCAGGATGTGAATCTGCTTTTCTTCAGGAGATGGAAATCCGTGCCTTGAAATGAAAAAAGGGTTTGTTGGTGGTTTTTTTTCCCTCCCTGGAGCTCTGGGGACGTGGCCAAGGTCACTCCCCACCCTCCCCTGTGAGGGGCTGGGGTTTGGACTGCCTCAAACCCGAGCTCAGAGCAGCTTTGGGAGAGAAATTCAGCCCTGAATGGAGAGAGGAGAGCAGAGTGTGCTCAGGAACAGCTCCAGGAGGGAGCCAAGGGAAAAGTCCATTGCTTTTCATCCTCTTCCCATGGGGAGTGACCCAGGGCTGGCTCTGGGGCTGGGGCTCCCCTGCCTGAGCTCAGTCCCAGCCTGGCTTGGCTGGAAAGGACCTTAAAGGACCTTAAAGGACCTTATCCATGGGCAGGGACACTTCCACTGTCCCAGGCTGCTCCAAGCCCTGTCCAGCCTGGCCTTGGACATTCCAGGGATCCAGGGGCAGCCCCAGCTGTGCCAGAGCTCCTCAGCCTCACAGGAATCAATGGAATTCTGAGGGGCAGCTCCCATCTCTGCTCCCTGGGACAGGGACAGCCCCCAGGGATGGCTGGAGCTGGGTCAGGAGAGACTTAGGTTGGATTTTGGGAAAGGTTCTCCCCCAGAGGGTGCTGGCACTGCCCAGGGAATGGGCACAGCCCCGAGGCTGCCAGAGCTCCAGGAGCTCTCAGGGATGCCCAGGCTGGGATTTTGGGGTGACCAGGAGCTCCCTGGGTGATCCCTGTGGTGCTTTGCAATCAGGAGATCCCACGTGCATAGAGGGACAGCCCACTCCTCCCCCTGAGGAAACTCTGAATTCTATTTTCTGGTGTCCCTTCCTCACTTTGCCTCTTCCACCACCTCTCTCTGCCTGCCAAGGGTTTGCCTCACTGCTGGGAAGTGCCAGCTGTGCAGTCAGATAAACCCCCAGCATCTTCATCAAGCAAAAGGGAGAAGCAATGTTGATTGCAGGTTGATTTTGGGACCTGGGTCCTCGTGCCTCTGGAGAGGACAGAGGCTGCACCTTGCAGAGAAACATCTCAGCCCTGCTCTGACTGCTCCTTCCAGCAGCCTGTCCTCAGTCAGGGGTATTAATTGTTCTCAAATATCTGAGATGTCTGGGCTGTTCTTGCCCGAGGTGACAGGGAATTCTATTAAATCCTGTCAATTCCATTAAATCCTGTCAATTCTATTAAATCCAGGCACTAAGGCAGAGATTCCTTTGACTCGTGGTTTGTAACTGAGAGGGTTTGAAGGGAAAAGGGGAGTCTTTGAAGCACATTTATCTCCTGACCACATCACCTTTCAACCTGGCACATTTGGGAATTCAGAATGTGCTGGGATGAAAGTCCTGAAGGGAGCTTTGCAGAGCCCTTGCAGGCAGAACCAGAGCTGTAGGAGTCAGGGGTTGTGTCAGAGGGAAAATCCCAGTTCAAATTAAAATCAGAAGTTGCTATCAGAGCTCCTGAAGTGGATGAAAAACGTCCTTGTTTATCCTGGAGGAGTTTGCAGAAGCAGCAGAAATCCGTGTGCACTGCAAACCTCTGTGATTTGTCAGCTCTCCCAGAGCCCAGCACTTAATGGATGGGAAAGCAGAGCTGGCATTTCCAGTCCAGGAGCTCGTGGGGAGGGAAGTGGTGGCTTTGGAGCATGGGAATGACCTGGGGCTCCGGGCACTGCTGCTGGCAGGGAATGTTCCTCTGCCTGGGGCCAGTCCTGGCAATTCCCACATTGCCTGGCCAGGGGTTGGACACCAGGAGGAAAAGGGGAAGCTCTTGGGGTGCTTCCCTGAGAGAAGCCTGAAGCTCTCCCAGAGCAGGAAAACAAAGAGAGGCTCAATCCCCACTGCTGGGCAGGGAGCTGGGATGTCTGCCCCTTTCCTGGGATTTCCTTTGGAGCTGGGATGTCTGCCCCTTTCCTGGGATATCCTTTGGAGCTGGGATGTCTGCCCCTTTCCTGGGATTTCCTTGGAGCTGGCTGGGGAGGGCGAGGCTGGCTCCCTGCAGTGCCCAACCCCATCCCCTGGCAGTGCCAGGGTTCCCCTGGCTCCTCACCCCCCTCACCTCACCTGGCTGGGAAGATGCCGGGGGTGGGAGGATGGAGGGCAGGTTTGGGGCAGGGGGAGAGGATCAGAGACGTGCTGAGAACACCCAGGAGGTGGGAATGGGAATCAGAAACCATTCCTAAATCACACAGGCACTGCCCCCCTCCCTCCTTGTCCCAGGACAATCCTCATCCCAGGACAACCCTCATCCCAGGAGAATCCTCATCCCAAAACAATAATTTTCCTCACAGAAATCAAAGGATGAGCAGGGACAATGGGAAAACAAAAGAATAAAAAAATCAACACACTCCCTGCACCTCCTCACCTCATTGCAATTAACCTTGGTGCTTTTCATTCTTTCCCCCAATGATAATTGCTAGCCAGATTTCCAAACCAAATGGTGTGCCTGGCAAAAAGCTGGAATTAAATTATTTCCCTTGAACTTGGGCTGTTTCATCTCTCTCTTTTACTTTCTTTTTGTTTTGTTGGATTTTTTTTTCCCCCAGCTGAAACTATTTACTGATTCACAGAAAGTTCTGAAACTGCATTTTTTTTAAGCACATCCACTATTTGTCAGGGAGAAAAAGAGAAAAAAAGACACAAAAGCAATGCAAAAAAACCCTCCCAGCTGTTGGTTTCACATTCTGCTTTCAGCCCCTACCTGGAGCTGCCTGGGCTGGGACAGCCACCACAGATGGCACAGCTTTCCTGGGGGGTTAATGTTACATGTGGCTCCTGTGGCCACGTCCCTGAACCAGCTGAAGGTCAGATTTTACCCTCTGAGCGATTCTCAGATGGTTTTAATCCAGTTTGGCATCGATGGGAGTGTTTGAGGAGCGGGATCAGGAGCTCCTGGGGATCCCAGGCTGCTCCCATCCCTCAGAGCCTGGCACTGGACCCCTCTGGGGGATGCAGAGCCTGAAGGAGGTGCAGAGGATGCTCTGATGCCCTGAGGGAGGTGCTGCCCCCAAATTCATCCAACAAGGGGGTGCAGGGCTCACACTCCCAGGGACAGCCAGGGCTGGCAGGGAGGGCGTGGTGGTGCCTCTGTAGGAAAAGCCTCCCCAAAGGAGGGAATAAATCCCTTTTTTAGAGGGGAATCCACGTGAGGAGCAGCTGAGGGTGCTTGGTTTGTTCAGCTGGAGCAGAGGAGGCTGAGGGGAGACTGGTCCCAGTTCCAGCTGGGTGAGGGGAGCAGCAGGGGCAGGACCTGGGCAGTGGCCTGGAGAGCTCAGGGGAGGGTTGGGGACATTTTGGGAAAGGTTCTCCCCCAGCTCAGCAATGCCCTGAGAGCAGCCTTTGAAAGGAGGGACTGCAGCTGAGTTCGGGGAGGTGCTGTGAGAGCAGCACCTGAGGCTGCAGGAACAGGAGCCCTGGAGCTCTCAGACCCCTCAGCCCACCCCCAGCCAGGTGGGGAAGGAATTGCTGAGCAGGGAGGGGAACAGCCCTGCACCCTCTGCCTTTAACTTCAGAAGCCCTGAGAGCCCCCCTGCTCCTTAAACCCCCATGGGGAGGGGATGACAGCACAGAAATGGGCTTTTTTTGTACACACCTGACCTAAACCCAGCAGCAGCCACTGAACAAACCCCTGGTGCTGCTTTGAGAGGCAGAAAACTCTGCTCTGCTTGAGCCCCAGGGCCTGGGAAGGTGCAGATGTGGTGGGAAAAAGCCTCTTGTTACTTTAAAAAGAACAATTCTCTGAAAGCAGCAGCTCTGCTCTGAAAGTCATCAAGGACACCCCAACCTGGGATCCTGCAGAGGCTTCTTTTTTGGTTTTGTTTATTTATGTTTTTTGTTTTGGTTGGGTTCTTTTTGGTTTTGTTTCTTTTTTTTTTTTTTTTATAAACACCTGTCCCAGCTTTAGCAGCGTTTTGGAAGAGACCTCCAGGAACAGAAAGAGTCAGGACACGTTGCAGATGAAAGGGAGAGGAATTAGAAGGGATGGATGAAAATACTTATGCAAATGAAGCTCTCAAGCCCGTCAAGAAACTCACCACGACACTCATTTATTACTTTATTAAGACAGCAGATGGCAAACTGCTAATGAATGTGGAAGCCATGGAGAATTTTTATAAACAAACAGAAGGAGGAGGCTGGGAGGGAGGAACAGCTGAGTTTGGCTCCAGAGCCAGGCCCAGGGAAAGCCATGGGGTTGGGAATGGCAGGAGGATGGAGGGGCTCAGAGCAGGGTGATGCCTGAGGAGGTTTGGGGTGGTACTTCCCAAAAAAAGGCTGCTGGGGTGATGTGGTGAGTGCCACATCCCCCTCTCCCTCTCCCTCTCCCTCTCCCTCTCCCTCCTTAATTCAAGAGGAAAGCCCCTACAGAGCGTTGGTGGCTATAAATCACCCTCCGAGCTGCTGAGGGGGGCTCCAGACAGGGAAACAGAGACCTGCAGCACATCAGAGCCCCTTGGGAATGCCAAAAAATGCAGATTTGCTGGAGAAATGTGAGCCACTGTGGTGGGAGACTTCTGAAATGTAAAGGAGGGAATCACCTCTACAGGGTACCAGTGAATCAAACAGTAAAGGCATAGAATAAATAGGAATAAAAGGGATTGAAATGAATCTTTCCTTCCAAGCTGTTGGTTTGGGGAGAGAGCGCAGCAGCAGCAGCTCCTCAGGAGTAAAAGTGACACATTTATATCGATAAATGGGTGACACATGGCTGGGGGTGGTGGCCAAGGTTTGTCCCCAGAGCTCAGAGCCCTCCAGGCACATCAGGGCACGGGAAGGATCTGCTCCCCAGGAGCTGGGAAAGGGCCTGGAGCAGCTGGTGCAGGAGGAGCCTGAGCCAGGAGGGAGCAGGAGCTGCAAACCAGGGGCTCAAAAGCCACCCCACCACCAGTGCTGGAGCAACTGGGGGCTGCAGGTGCACTGGGAGGGAAGAAAGCTTTTCCTGCACTCTGCTGGGCTGAGCTGACAGCTCAGTGCTCCAGCTGACAACTATTACTGGAAATCTCAGCTTGTTTCCTTGCCATCAGCCAGGCCCCCCCTCATTTCCTCAGATTTCTCCCTGTCAGGTCACTTCAGGATTTCTTTGAAATAAAGACAGTCTTGTAAATAAACAGAGGCCAAGATGCTTCCCAGGGAGAGGAGACAAGGCCTGTCAGGAGGAGAAAGGAGGGTTTGGAGCAGAGTCAACAAGAAGCACGTCTTTTGTTGCAATTGCTAACTAAGTGTAATTAACTTCCTGATGAGGTGCAGGATCTTAAGAACTGATTGGAGTTATAGACTAATCATTATTCATGAGAAATTAAAAGACACTACTTACAGGGAGCTGAATGCTTTAAAAAACAACCAAACTGTAAAAGCTCACTGAGGCAGACCCACCCCTGATCCAAGGCTCTGGATGGAGGATCAGGAGCTGCTGGATGGATTCCTCCTGCCCAGGGTGGGGGCACAGAGGAGCCTCCTGCCCCAAACTGGAACCCTGAGTGATGCTCCAGAGGCAGAGGGGTGCAGCCCCCCCTCCCAGAGCTGTGCTCCACCAGGGACCCCTTTCCCAGGATAAGCCCAGGCCTGGGCTCTGCTCCAGGGTGCTGTGGTTCCATCCCAGGTGGGAGAGCAGCCCTGGCTCAGAGCCAGGCCAGGCTCACTGCAGGGGCTGTGCTGCTCAGTGCAGGAAAACACCCAGTTTCCACCTAGGAAATAACTGAATATTCCTGTTGTGCCCCATTTGGGAGGAGGAAGGTAAATGGAGGTGTGGTGGCACCACAGATACAAAATAAATGTGCTCAGTTTTGCCAAGTGGCTCAGTAATGAAATGGAAACCCAAACAAGCAGGAGATTCGATTCCAGCCCCATCATAATTTGCAGAAATGTATTGCACTGGCATTTTATAAACTGAGAGGTGCCTCTGGTACCAGAAGGCATCAGCAGGTGTAGGAGCAGGTGTGTGGAATGAGAATGAAATTCTGGGAGTGTGAAGTTCATGAAAAAAAAAACAAAATGAAAAGCCAAGAAAACAGTTTTCAGTTCTTTCCCTCCTGAGGCATCTCAGTCTTGAATCACAGAATTCCAGAGAGGTTTGGCTTGGGAGAGACCTTAAATCCCACCCAGTGCCACCCCTGCCATGGCAGGGACACCTCCCACTGTCCCAGGTGATCCAAGCTCCATCCAGCCTGGCCTTGGACATTCCAGGGATCCAGGGGCAGCCACAGCTTCTCTGGGAATTCCATCCCAGCCCCTCCCAATATCCCAACTTAAACCTACTCTCTGTCAGTTTGAAACCATTCCTGCCTGTCCTGACCCTCGAGTGTCTCTGTTGCATGGAACATTCCCAAAAAGTGCTCTCCAAGCTGGGATTTAATCCCTTTTTCCTTGTGGGGTTGATGCCAGCTGCTTTTCTCCCTCCAGACTTGTCCTGCTGCCACCCCCCTGGCTCTGACACCTCGCTGCAGGCAGGGAGATCCCAATCCAGAGAGAGGGGCTGGGCAAACCCCCCGTGCAGCAGGGAAGAAATCAACATTTATTTATTAGCCAGGGCAAAGGCAGGGCTGGAGGTACCTGGAGAATCAGAGAGCTGGGAGTGCCACAGGCAGATTTCCCAGAGGAGCCAGCAGAGAGCAATCCATGGGGAGGGCTCCAGAGGAGCTCTGGGAGTGGAGATGAGAGGGGGGGAGAGCTGAGCCTGTGTCAGAGCAGATTTTTGGGATGTTCAGCGGCTCCAGGCGAGTCCTGCACTCCTAATTGCTGCAGCACCTGCCTGCTCTGGCTGGCACAGAGCTCCAGAGCTCCAAGGAGATTAAAACCAAAATAAAAATATAAAAGTTTCCTGGCTGTCAGGCAGCTGCTCTGTTCAGCTTCCTTGGGAAACCGTGCAGGGACAGCTCAGAGCCCTCCCAGCAGGGGTGGCTGTGCTGGGGGAGCTGGGGGGGCAAGCAGGGGTCCCACTGGGCCCTGCAGGACGAGATAAAGGTGGGATTTGCCCTCTTGCAGCTCCTGAGGCAGGAATTCCCCTGGACTGGGATGCTCTCCCTCAGCCTGCACTGTGCTCCCACAGGGCTGAGAGGGAAGGGAAGCAGCAGCCCCCAAACCCTCAGAGCTTGCCCAGGTGTCTCTGAGCAGTTTGGAGAGCCCAGGACTCCTGGAATTGCACTCAGCCCTGCAGGGCTCCGAGGGGTGCAGCTGCCAGCAAAAATCATCTGGTCTAATGAGTTACCTTCATTTCCTTGAACTTTATTTGCCATAATCCCCTCTAATGAGCTCCTTCCCAGCAGGATGAGGGCTGCAGGCAGCGTTGAGCCCTTGGCTCATCCTGTCAGTGAAATAAAACAGGAGCTGAAGGTGGGGATCAGCTCATGGGAAGGAGAATTTCTGTCCCCATGAGTGTGGGAAACAAGGCAACTTCAAAATTGTTATTTTGTCTTTTTGGTTAAGTTTGACTTGACTTTGCCTTTGGGAAAGGAATTTTCTTTAGGTTTTTTTAGGAGATGCAGCAGCTCTGTGAGGAGATGGGCTGGACATCCCAACTGAGTGGGAAGAGAACAGAGAGACCCGGGGAGATAAAGGGGAAACAAGGGGACATCAGTGGGACATCAAGGGGACATCAGTGGGACATCAGTGGGACATCAAGGGGACATCAAGGGGACATCAAGGGGACATCAGTGGCCATCTACCAAGATCACAAGACATCACATGACATCCCCTGCCCCTCCCCTGCCCCTCCTGTGCCCACCTGCCCTCAGGTGCCCCCTCTGGCACAGTTGGAGCCCTCTGGCCTGGGCAGGACTGATGGAAAATCGAGGGATGGATGAAGATCTCGTTGCCATCGGAGCCAGGAGATTGGGATCCAGTGGGAACTGAACCCTGGGGCTGCTCAGCTCTGCCCAAGGGACTCTCAACAGAGCAGCTCTGGGGGCTTGGGCTGGGCAAAGCCTGGGGGGAATCCTGCAGAACCTGGGGGTGTTTGGGATATTTTCCTTGGCACATCGTGCCAGTGAATAAAGCAATGCCTGATTCTCCATCACTGCAAATCCAGTGCTGCAGAGGTTTGATTTCCTCCCTGGTTTTTGGGGACCTGCTGACAGTGCCTCCCAGGAGATCCCAGTGGGAAGGAGCCCCTGGAGCTCTGCCCAGCCCTCTGCACTGGGGCTGTCCAGGGACCCTGGGGCTGAGGATGGGGCTGAGGAGGAGCCTGTGAAGCACCAAGGAGCTCCTGGCTGGGACCTGCTCTGGGCACTGGCCTGAGAGATGGCACTGCTGCTGCCACAGCCCCTGGGCCACCCCTGGAACACCCCAGGATACCCCAGGACACCCCTGGAACACCCTAGGGCACCCCTGGAACACCCCAGGGCCACCCAGGACACCCCTGGAACACCCCAGAACATCCCAGGACACCCCAGAACAGACACCCCAGGGCCACCCAGGACACCCCTGGAACACTCCAGGACACCCCAGAACAGACACCCCAGGGCCACCCAGGACACCCCTGGAACACCCCAGGACAGCCCAGGACACCCCTGGAACGCTCCAGCCCANGAGCATCCCAGGACGCCCCAGAACAGACACCCCAGGGCCACCCAGGACACCCCTGGAACACTCCAGGACACCCCAGAACAGACACCCCAGGGCCACCCAGGACACCCCTGGAACACCCCAGGACAGCCCAGGACACCCCTGGAACGCTCCAGCCCACAGCAACGTGCCTCCTGTTAAACAGGCAGCAGGGTTAATTCCAGTCTCAGCCTCCAGAGCATTCCCATATATCCATCAGATCCCAAATCCAGCATCCCAGGCATGCCCAGCTCAAGATTTCCTCATTCTTTCAGCCCTTCCTGAAGCCTTTTCTCTTTCCAGGATGCCCAGGCTGTGCCAAGCACAGCCCCCTCTCCACACCCACACGTGGGCTGGCTTTTCAGTTCAGGCTGTGCTAATCCCCAGCTCTTCCTGCAGTCACACAGAGTTCAGCAATGTTTTATTTATCAGCAGATTGGGCTTCAAAATTTAACCTTTTTGTAGCTTGGAAGGTGTCCTCTTGAGGTGCCACTTCCACACTGACTCAAGACAGGAATATTCTTCCAACTCAGCCTTTTCTGCTTCTACCAGCTCCCATTTGTAGGAATTTGTATGTCAAGTCATCAAGGCACACCTGGTGGGTTCTTTCTTTTTGGTCCAATTAATTGCAGTTTATGGAGGGGGTTCTTAAATTTACACCCTGCCTTTGGATGCCTCTGTTTGGATCAGGGGATATAAAACCAAAATTAATTTAGGCAAGACTATTAAACCATTTGTTTATTTTCCTATTTTTCCATGGACAGGCTCTTCTGAGAGCACCTGAGCTTAGATCTTCGTGGCCCAATTGATGCAGGGACCAGCCCAGTGCTTGGATGGGCCTTGGGCTATTCCAAACTTACTGCAAATATCCCAAATCTTCAGCAAATATCCCAAACCTACTGCAAATATCCCAAATCTACCACAAATATCCCGAACTTTCTACAAATACCCTGAATTTTCAAATACCCCACATTTCCTGCAAATATCCCAAACCTCCTGGAAATATCCCAGACCTGCCCCAGCAGTGCCTGCCAGAGCCCCTCCTGAGCCCAGGGCTCTCTCTCTCACAGCCTGAGGAGCAGTTTGGGATAGCAGAGAACACGGAGAGGATGGGAGAGTCCTTACACTGGGAATTACCACACTGCTCATTAACACACTGGGTGGTGTGAGCTGTGCTGACCCCCAGGCTCCTGCACAGAGCTCAGCATGGACCACAGACCATCCCCAAGGAGCTTTCCCTGTGGAATTCAGCCAGGCTGGGGAGGCCCTGGATGCCTGGCAGTGCCCTGGATGGGGCTTGGAGCAGCCTGGGACAGTGGGAATCCCTAAATTCCCTCCCACCCCAAACCATGCTGGGATTCTGATCCCTGGACAGTGTCCCCTGAGGGCTGCCCAGGCCAGGGATGAGCAGCAGTGTCACTGGACAGTGGCTCTGTCCCCAGCCCTGGAGTGGGCAGAGACCAGGGGATTCCCTTGGATTCCCTTACACTCGGCTGCCAGGAATGTTTCTTTTTTTACAAATGCAGCCAGGCACGTAAAAATGCAAATAAGCACCCGGTAGGAGTTTTAAAAGCACATAATCCCTGGTAATTTTGTAGGAGGGAGGTGCCTGAATACAGACAAGGATCTGGCTGCAGGTTCCAGGCATTTACAGAACCAACCCCAAGGGATGCTGAGATACCCAGGGAGCTCTTTGTGCCCTGGAACCAGTTTAAACACCTGGTCCTCAGAGATGCTGCTGGGTTTCCCAAGGACTCCTGGCACACGGAAATCCCTAAGTTTCTGCAGAGCAGCATTCCCTGTGATGGCTGCAAGGAATGTGGCTCTGCCAGAGGCACAGTAACAGCTGAAAGCCTTGGCTTTGGAATATTCAAATGCATGCAAAATGCATGCAGAGGCATTACTCATTAATTAATTTAAATAATTGACTATTTCAGAAGTGTGTCTGATCTCCTCCTGCAGCTGCCTCGTTTGCTGGGCCATTGTTCTGTGGACATCCACTGGAAAGATTTGGGGAATGCACAAAATACTGAGTTTGACTGTGGCAGGAGTAAATATGCTTTTTATCCGAGTCCTCCAGAAGCAATTAATTAACATTATAGCCTCCAAAAGGGAGCTCTCCATAAATCACTGTCACTAAAGCAACCTGCTTGGGTCTCTGCAACAAAAAGAAATCGTTGTTTTATGTGCACAGACAGAGCTGAGGCTTCTGTCCCTGCGTGATCAAAGACGGGTTGAATAAACACATTCCTGGGGAAAAAAGAGCTCCCAGGCAGTTTACACTCCAACAAGACTTGGAGTGCTTGTTTTCCATGCTAACACAGCAGAGATCTTCATCCTCAGTGAGATCCTGTCTGCACTGGGGGATGTGGGAGCGTCCCTCTCTGAGGCTCCAGGGATCTGCTCCGTAGGATCCCTGGGACCCACGGGACCTGGAGCACCTGCCTGAGGTTTGATCCTGCCTGCAGCCACAGCTGGGCTGGGACACCTCCAGGGGATGAGCAGAGGGAGCAGCCCT
>VZRX01006840.1:0-13232 GCA_013398075.1 Notiomystis cincta
GGAGAACTGGGAGAACTGGGAGGCACCAGGGAGCATCAGTAGATTCAGGGTACCAGGAGCATCCTGGGCACTGGGGGCTCTGGGGATATTCGGGGCATGGGGACCACCAGCAGGATTGGGGGTACCAGGAGCATCGGGGGCACCGGGAGCACTGGGGGTACTGAGAGACACCAGGGGCATGGGGAGCACCAGGAGCATCAGGGGCACCGGGGGTACTGGGAGCATGGGGAGCACCAGTAACATCTGCCACACTGGGAGCACCAGGAGCATCGGGGGCACCGTGGGGGCCACAAGGGGTCCCCCCCGGGAGTGCTGGGGGACACCGGGAGCAGCAGAGGCAACAGGGGCACGAGGAGCAGGAGGACACCCGTGACAGGCATCTCTGGCCCCACACTGGGCCAGCCCCCCGTGGGGCCAACATGGGGGGCACCGGTCCAGCCTCTGTGGTCTCCTCCAGCAGATTTGGGGTGCCCCAGAGGGCATCCCCACTGGTTTGGGGTGCCTGCAGTCTCACCCGTTTACCCTGAGCCTGCAGGTGACCCCCCGTGTAGGCTCTGTGTGCCCCCCACACCCCCTCAGTGTGTTCCCAGCCCCCCAAATCTGTACCCCCACCCCAGAGCAGTGCACCCCCACCTCCTGCCAGCCCATGTCAGGGCCTGGCTGCTGCCAACAGAGGTGGGGGGACCCTCCCCGCCCTCCACGAGGACTTGGCCACGTGCAAACCCACCCCGGGTGCACCCGGGGGGCTGCGGGGCAGCTCTCCCTCCCCTGGGAACGCCAGGTGTGGGGTGCCAGCCCTGACCACGGGCCTGGGCGGGGGCGGCGCTGCCCGGTGCCCCCCAGCTGGGTGCGAGGGGCCGCGTGGGGGGGTCCGGCGCAGCCACCGGGCTGAGGCCGGTGCCAGCTCCACGCTCTCCTCCTCCTCGCCGCAGGATGCTGTTCTCAACGCCTGTTACCGGGGCTGCCGGCTGTTCTCCATCTGTCACTTCGTGGATGCGAGCGCCGAGCTCAACACGACCAGAGCCGAGTGCGAGGCAGGTGAGAGGAGCCGGTGGCCGAGCAGCCCCCGCGCCCCAAACGCCGTCCCGAGGGGATCCCCACATCTCAGCGGGAGCAGCGCGACACCCGACACCCTCCGGAGCGTCCCGCCCCGCTCAGCCCCGCGCCGGGCGGGCGCGGATCGACACGCCCCGGGTGTCAGGGGAGGAGGACGGCGGTCCCGGGGACTGAGCAGCCCCTAACCCCGAGCCCTCCTCTCTCCCAGCCTGTGCCGAAGCCTACGGCAACGCTGAGGAGCAGTTTGGGTGCGTGACCGGGTGCCGCAAGCAGCTGCCCGAGGTGGAGGAGAGCAGGAAGGAGAAGGTGAGGGGAGATGGGGAAACCCTTCCTGGCACGGGAGCTCAGCACAGTCCCTCCTCTCCCTCGGGATGGGGGACACCCCACGTGTGCAGGTCATCCATCCATCCATCCATCCATCCATCCATCCATCCATCCATCCATCCATCCATCCATCCATCCATCCATCCATCCATCCATCCATCCATCCATCCATCCATCCATCCATCCATNTCCATCCATCCATGTGGATGGGAGCTCCAGATGTGCCAGGTCGACCCAAGCTGCTTTGTTCCAAGCATAAAAAGCAAATTAAGTGGCCTGAACTTGGTTTGGGGAGAGCACAGGGAATTCCCAGGGTGAGAGGATCTGACTGGAGATCGTGGCAGATTCCCCCAGTTTTGATTTGTTATCCTTCCCAGCAATTAGCAACGCTTTCCCCTCCTACATTTAATTAATTCAGCTTTTGCCCAATTAATTAAATTAGGCTTTGGCCCGAGGAAGAGGCTTTTGGCTTCGTGCACGTGCAGGCAAAGATGAATCTGTGCTGTAAAAAGAGTGAAAAGCTCTTTTGAACAACCACTTTGCAGCCTGGTTTTAAGACCTTCCTGGTGCCTGATCCCATTTCCCAGCCCCTCTCCAAGGTCAGGGATGAGCATCTGGGGCTGACCAGGGATGACAGGGAGGGCCCTCACCCCCTCCACCCACCCAAAGCATTTTTTCCTCGGGTTCCCAGACGAGCAGGCAAAGCAGATTTAGCATAATAATTAGATACAGAATCTGACCTATTTATTTCCTGTTTGCTGGTTTGACCGTGCAAGGGGCTGTCGGAAAATGTTCGGAGCCAGTGGCAGGGAGCAGCCAAGCGGATTCCAGCAGGGATGCTTTAAAAATAACAAACTGCCGCGACGGCCAAGAATCCAGGGCACCGAGAGGCTGCCAGCAGAGGAACGCCCTCGGCATCGCGGCTGCTCCGCTCCCATTGTCTCCGGCAGAGGAGGGCGATCCCACCCCTAAGGGACGGTCCTGGGGCTGGGTGATGGCCCCACAGCTGGGTGGTCACCCCAGGGACCACAGTCCTCGCTTGGTGACCCTCCTGGGCTGGACTGTGGCAGCCCTTTCCATCCCTGGGAGAAGCAGGCTGAGCCCAGACCTGAGCACCCGGCTCAGCCCAGCCACGACCTCGGGGTAGGAGGTCGCCCGGCGGGGTGGGTGACGAGGGGACAGCGGTGACACGATGTCCCTGCTGCTTTGCAGAGCCTGGAGCTGCAAGCGCCGTCGTTTTCCATGCTGGATTTGGTCTCCACCTTCTGCAACGACATCGTCAGCTCTGCCCAGAGCTTCATCTCCTCCACCTGGACCTTCTACCTGCAGGCGGACGATGGCAAAGTCGTGGTGTTTCAGGTGGGGGTGTCCCCAGGACCCTCTGTGGGTGCCCAGAGGGGTGGGGATCCCCTTCCTCACTGCCTTCTCCCTCTTTCCCTGCCGACCCAGTCCCAGCCTGAGATGGAGTACCCAGCACCCGAGGCACTGGAGGTGCAGCCAGCACAGCCGGGATCGGGATCCGGATCGGGATCGGGATCCAGCCCTCGCATCCCCCAGCCCCACACAGGTGCAGGGGGGTCTGGGCTGCTGGGAGGGGGCTGGGAGCCTCCGAGCCCTCCTGGCTCCCATCCGAGTTCTCCAGAGCTGAACAAATTTCCCGTTTCTCGGGTCTGATCAGCTTCCCACACCCCCACCCGTGCTGGGGCGGGGGCTCGGGATGGGGCCCCGCTCCACGAAGCTGCTGTGATCCTCTGTGCCCCTTCAGAGGGTCCTGGGGGGAGAGGGGGACCCCCATCACGTGCTGGCAAGGGGAAGGGGAGCGTGGAGGAGGTGCCCACATGGGTGCCCAGGTTCAGCATCGCCTCTCCCCTCCCAGGCCCCCGGGCAAAGGGGGACAAGCCCCCCGTGAAGGAGCCACGGGGCAAAGCCAAGGCGCACCCCCCAGAGCCCCCGCAGCAGGAGCACGACTTCCTCGGCTGCATGTCCAAGTAGGTGGTCTGGGACCTGCTGGACGTGGCAGAGAAATTCCCCCCCTGCCCCAATTCCCACCCCGTGCCCTGCCATAAACTCGTCCCTTCTCTTTGGCGGGGGGTGGTGGGGTGCTACAGGCGCTCGGGCCTTCCTCGCTGGATCCTGGCCGCCTGCCTCTTCCTCTCCGTCATGGTGATGCTGTGGCTCAGCTGTGCCAGCCTGGTGACCGCCCCCGAGCAGCACGTCAAGACCCAGGTACGGGGGGAACACAACCCCCAGGGGCTCAGGGACACCCGGCATGGCTGGGTGGGACATTGCTGTGCCCTGCTTGTGGTGCCCCTTCACCGTGTGGGGAGTGAGGGACATCCACAGCCAGCCCTTGGTGTTCCCAAACTGGGGGTGAGGGGGTCCTGCCCCCCGTTCTGGGGCTGCACTCTTGTCTCTGCCTCTCTTCCAGCCTCTGAGCATCAACGGGGACAAGGAGTACCTGGAGGACCTGGATGGCCCCGGCACCTTCCCCCTGCCGCCCGTCATCGCTGTCACCCTGTGCCCTGCGCACGGCGGGGAGGATGCGGGGCCGCTGCCCCTCAAAGTCGACCTGGACAAGACCATCCTGTAGCGCTCCCACCCCTTCCCACCACCTCCACCTCCCTGGCACCGTCCCCATGGCATCGTCCCCGATCCTGCTCCGCTGCCCCTCGGGCTGCCCCACGTCCCCAGCTCCCGGAGGGGCATCTCTGGGTCCTGCTGGGTCCCGCTCTCCTCCCCAGGCACGGCCGCTGTGGAGGAGGCTCCAGGAGCTGGGCAGCGGCTCTGCCTCCTCCAGGGATGTGCTGTTAGCTGGGATCCTGGCTTCCAGAGCCAAGAGGGGAGCTGCCAGAGCGGGGAGGCCGGAGGGAGCCCGTCCCGGAGCGGGACTCTCTGTCTCCTCCCGCCCGGAGCCGCCGGGGCCCCGCAGCCCTCCGGGCATGGGTCCAGCGCTGGGCAGGAGGGAGCCGGCTGCGGTGGGGGATGGAGAGTGTCTGCAGCCTTCTGAGCTTTGGCTCGACACATCCCCGGCCTCCCACCTTGGGCTGAGCCTCCGAGGCGCCGGCCCCGGCCCTGGGAACTCCCTTCCGCCGGCCGGAGCCGATTGCCTCGGGGAGCCGAAACGTGGCGAATGGATTTGGCGTTGGCAGCCGGAGACAGGAGCGGATCCCGCCGCCTCCGTGCCCACGCGAGCACCCAGCCGGCCCCTTCCCGGAGCTGTGGAGGGGCCCCGGGGTGGCTCCTTCCCCTCCCCGCTCCGTGATGCCCCTGGGGAGCTGACCCTGGCGCCAATAAGTTGCTGGTGGCACCAAGCAGGGGATGAGGCGGCGTTTCCCTGACTTGAAGCTCAGACAGGAGGTGCGAGCTCCTGGGACGGCTCCATCCTGTAGGGATGGCTCCATCCTGGGCTCGGTATCCTGTAGGGATGGCTCCATCCTGGGCTCGGTATCCTGTAGGGATGGCTCCATCCTGGGCTCGGTATCCTGTAGGGATGGCTCCATCCTGGGCTCGGCATCCCTGCCCGATGCTGGGAGCCGCCTGCGGGGCTGTAGCTGATGGCAGGGCTCGGTCTCTGTGTCCCTGGGCTCACAGTGCTGCCCTGGAAGTGGGCAGTGGGACCAAGCACGGCCCCTCCTGGCTCACCCTGGCACAGCCCCTGGGCGTGGAGGTGTCTCCCTCCTCCTCATCTCCCCCCCATTCTCCACCACTCGATTTCACGCATCGTTTTGTGGTTTGGTTTGCACCGGCATGTGGCTCCTCGGCCCCGGCGCCCCACGGGGACCCCCCTGTGCCGGGAGGGTGTCGGTCCCCCCACCCCCGTGCCACCTAACACGTCTGTACAGATTAACTTATTACCCCGGACCCCCTCCCTGGGTTTTTGGGCTCTCTCCGTGTGCCGGCGGCTCCTGGGGGGCCGTGGCGTGGTGGGACGGGGAAATCTCGTCCCCATCCCCACCGGTTTTGTGCTGCTCCGTATCACTTTCACCCATCCAACATATCTGGGTTTGGGGAACCGGGTTGGGGGGGTGTGGTGGGGGGGTCTTGTGTCCGTTTTGGGGTCCACGTGTGAAGCTCGGTGGAGTCTGTGATGTTCCAGCCACGGCAGCTCTCCCGATCCCCGGGACTGGAGCTCCAGGGAAAGGGCGGCCGTGGAGCCCTCCCGGCCTCGCCTCCAAAGGGCAAACCCAGCCCTGAGCTGGGAGGGGGAATAGAATAAAAGGTTTGTACCAGAGCTGGGCGAGTCAGTGGCTCCGTGGGGTTCTTGTCCCTGGGTGGGGGCAGGTTTGATCACGGCAGGAGGGCACGGGGCTGTTCCCGTTCTGGAAACTGAGCCGAGATGAAACCTCTGGCAAACCGGAGAGAAATCCCTGCTGGGCTGTTTGGCATGGAGCAAAGCTCCTCTCTGCTGCTGCATCGAGAGATTCAGCATTGAATCTGCTGTGGGAGCTGCCACCAGCACCCGTGGGTGGGTGGGCTTGGTGGGTGCTGAGGATGGGCAGAGGGGCACACACCCCAAATCATCCCTCTGCGAGCTGCAAGGAGGGGAAAGCCAGGACGCAGCATCAGGGAGGGCTCCAAGCACGTGGAAGTGTTGGGAAACAACGGATTTTCCCACTGGAAACCACCTGTGGACACCGTTCCGAGGAGGGAAAGTGTCAGTTGGGCCACGCACAGGTGTCACACGCCAATGTCACACACCAGTGCCACACACCAGTGCCACACACCCACGCACACGCAGCACCCGGGGGGCTGGCACGTCCCACCTTCCCCCCGGCGCGTGTTTGTCCTGGCACGGTGCCCGTGTCCACGCCACAGCCGAGCTCTCCCCGAGCCAGGCACGGCAGGGCAGCTCACGCAAGGGGCTGGAGCCTCCTTTGCAGCACTTCAGTAGCTCAGCAGGGTCCCGAGCTCGGAGCCAGCGGCGGCGCGGGGCCCCCGAGGAGCCTCGGCTGGCGCTGCCTCCGCCGCCCGCTCGCCCTGGGGTGCGGAGCCAGGGATGTGGAGGTGCTGGGGATGGATGCCGGGGTGCTTGGCAGGAGTCACAGCCAAAGAAGGATCTCCAAAGGCCTGGTCTGCTCCCTGCCAGCAGCCTCTGCTGCCGGAGCACGTCCCCTGCCTGTCCCTCCAGGGGGGTGCGATGTCACCCCCTCACGAGGCTGGAGAGGAGGGGAGAGCGGCGCAGTGCTCGGCAGCGCGGGGACAGGAGGGGTTTGCCCTAAATGGAGTGGAGAGGGATGGTGTTCCCAGCTCCTTGCCTGGCTGGGAGGATGCTCCGGGCAGCCTTGGCCGGAGTGGGAGGCAGAGTGGCTGCCATGGCCGTGTTTCCCAGCCCACAACAGGATTTGGGGGCTTGCACGGTGCCCTCGATGCTGCAGTGGGGTGGGCAGAGGGGTGGCAGGGAAGGGCTGAGAGATGGAGCCCAGCAGCTTTTCAGGTGGGCACAACCCGACGACCTGAGGGCAAGAAGCCCCTGGCCAGGCACCAAGTGGGACATCAGGGGATGTCCTTCTGCAGAACTGTCACTGTCTGTGTCCCCCACCAGGGGCTGGTGCCGGGGGAGGTGGGAAGCCCTAGATGGGTGCAGACAGCTGGCAAACCCTCCCTCTCCTGGGATGGGAGCCGGGCTGCAGACCGTGGACAAGCTCCTCGCCTTGAAACTGGAGTCGGATTCCTCGCCGCTGGCTCGGGGTGCAGGAAGCTGTGCCCAGGAGCAGGTGAGGAGGGACCCCACTCTGACAAGAAGGAGACGCATGAAATTCGCTGGTTCCACTCCCCCCAGCAGGCAGCCAGGGGCTTTTCCACCCGATGCCTTTTTCCTTCTCGCTCCCTCTTTTATTTCTTCACAGGGGAAGGAAAATTCGTGGTGTGTGGCCTCATCAGCCACGGGCAAAGCCAGGCTGTGGTGGAGTCACACCCTGCAGCCCGTGGTGGTGCTGAGGACATGGGGAGACCCTGAGCCCATCGTGGGTCACGTCCTTGGGATGAGCATCTGTGTGCCCACACTGACATCCATGTGTCCATCGTCATGTCCTTGTGCCCATCCTGCTGTCCTTGTGTCCACACATCTTCATGTCCAGGCATCCATGGTCACCTCCACGTGTCCACATGTCCAGCCACAGCTCCACAACTAATCCCAGCTGGGTCTGTGGCAAAGAGTAGCCTCAAAAAGTGGCAAAAATCCATCAAATTTCCCCCTGCACCTCCACCCCAGACCCCTGTGGAATCTCCCCCTTGGCCGTGGCTTGGTCTCTGTGCCTGCAGTGGGTGCTGAGGGCTGTGGGGCTCTCACCAGCTCCCCTGGCTGCCCTTGTGGCTGCCTTGGGCTGCTGTTGTTCCCTCCAGAGCTCACACAACGCCTGGAGGAGCCGGGCCAGGCATGGATTTCCCTCCTCTCCTCTCCTGCCATCTGCTCCCAACGGTGCCGTTTGTCCCTGTTTCTCACCCCATTCCCCTGTGCCTCAGGAGCGCTCCCAGCTCGTTGTCCCGGAGCCCTGGGTGTGTCCCTCGGGATGTGTCTGCTCAGGAAGATCACAGGGGCCCTTGTGATGCCTCAGAGGGCAGAAATCCCAGGACTGGGCTGGCAGGAAGGGGAAGGACTCTGAGAAGTCCATGTGCCAATCCCCATTTTCATGGTTTGGGACCAGTTATCCCCTTCCCACTCACATTCCAGGGAGATGCTGCAGGACACAAAGAGGTCGAGGGAAGGTTTCTTATTCCTGTCTTGTAGGAGGAAGGAAGGTCTTCCATGAGAATCCACAGTCTGGGTGAAGCAGTGGGTTTGGCCCTGCAGAGCTCTTGGAGGTGATGGAAGCAGAGCCTGGGCTCCTCTCTCAGCTGGGAAAGGATATTTTCCAGCAGCTCCAGCTGCCTCTCCCTGCTGCTGGCCCAGCTCCTGCCAGCACAAAGCTGTGATCCTGCACTCTCCTGACCAACACACAGAGCTGTAAATTCAGTTTTAACCCCAACGGAGATGAATCCCCATCCAGGGATGGAGTGAGGGTGAGGAGGTGAGATGGGGAGCTGGGCAGGGGCTCAAAGCACCTTCCCGAGCCTGCATGTGGAGCTGAGCTGGAGCTGATCCTTACAAAAGCTCCTTAGAATGGTGCCTGGAGCCACCACAAAGCCCACCCTGGCCTTCAAAGATGGAAACCTCATGGTGCTGCCGGAATTGGGCAGGGAAACATCGTGCCAGGGACAGGAAAACTCCTCCATGGGCTTCCTCTCCCCGTCCTCCTTCCTATGACCTACCCCAAGGAGCCGGAGCCACGGGTGATTCAACAACAACAAAACCAAAGGAAAAACAATCTCCTCGTGCTAATGGGATTGGTTCTGTCCCTACCACGCACATTCCAGCCCGGCTCGAGGGACCGCTCGGGGGGCGGGGGGGCAGGGGGGGGATAATGAAGCCAAATTATTCCTCCGTCTTCAAATGTCAGAGCTGAGCGCGGTGCCGCCGGCCGGGCCTGGCGCAGCTGCTGGGCCCTGGCGCTGCCGAGGGGAACGGGAGCACCCTCGGAGCACAGCCACTGACAGGCATTTTCCATTCCCTGGCCTTCATTTCTCGTTGGAAGGCGGGCCCTGCTCGCTGGGCCGCGAGGAGCTTCGCCTCTCCGCGAGTGTTCTCCGGCCAAGCCGGTCGGGGGAGGCTGGGGAGCGTGGCCGTGGTTTGGCTCATGGTGGGAACCGGGCTCCCCGAAGTGCCGTGGTGGTGGCACAGCACCTGCTCCCCTCTGGAGCCATCCCTGCCTTCAGGGGGATGGCACGTGGTGGACAGGAGGGGACCTGCTGGATGGTGGCCTCGCCGCGGTGCCAAACGGCGCTGGGAGCGGCCAACGCCGAGCGGGATCCAGCTCCTGCGGGAATCGGCGCTGCGTGTGGGAGTGGAAGGAGCCCAGGATTCCTGCAAGGTGTTGATCTTGTTGGCCAGACCTCACACGGCTCCACGCTCCGTGTCCTGCTCATTCCTGCTCCTCCTGCTCGCTCGCCAGTGCGGGGCACAGCATTCCCACAGTGTGTGGTTTATCCATGCTGGATTGCTGGATCCATGCTGGATCCCCACACTCGGTGTTTTATCCATGCTGGATCCTCACACTCGGTGTTTTATCCATGCTGGATCCATGCTGGATCACCACACTCTGTGTTTTATCCATGCTGGATCCCCACACTCTGTGTTTTATCCATGCTGGATCCCCACACTCTGTGTTTTATCCATGCTGGATCCCCACACTCTGTGTTTTATCCATGCTGGATCCCCACACTCTGTGTTTTATCCATGCTGGATCCTCACACTCTGTGTTTTATCCATGCAGTGCTGCTCCACAGGGTGGGTGACACTGCCTGGGGGTGGGACTCCAGCCGGAGAGCCAGGCTGGCTCCATCCCGGCTGGGAAGGAAGTTGGATCAGCTCTGGAATTGGGGAATTTGGGACCTGTGGGACTTGTCTGCAGCCCAGGATGGTGGGAGCCTACAGAGCTCATCCCAAGGGCCTTGGATATCCCACATTCCTGGGGATCCCACATCCCTGCGGTTGGTGGCCGCTCTCCACCATGGTATTCTCTGCACTGAGACCTGGCAGTGGTGGTGCTCCAGAGAGAAGGAGAGGATGACCCACCTCCATCAGCCTCCAGCAGATAAAACATCTCAGTGGGGAATGTATCCAATGGGACAGGATGAAAGGGAGGGAGAAAGGCTGGTCCATCCTCCTGGCACAGCAGACACACCCTGGCCTGCATTCCCGACCTTGCTGGGCTCACGCTCTCGCCAGGATTACACAGGGATTAGCAGGGAGCAGTGGAGCAGAAATCCAGAGGGAATCAAACCAGGGAGAAGCACTGGCACTGAGAAACTCCACCACACCCTCTGGGCAGGCAGGAGACAGAGCTGGGACTTCACCAAGGAAGAGCGAGGGAGGTCATTGCAGCCTCCTCCGCAACGAGGGAAAATAAAGCAGCCAAAAATCTAACAAGAATTGGGAAAAAAAACCCTTGGGCTGGGAAAAATCTAACAAAAATTGGAAAAAAAATTAAAACCTGGATGCTGGTGCTGGGAGCTGTGAGGAATTCCTGCTCCTGAGCAGGATGAAATGGGGGGGTCGGAGGAAAAGGCAGCGCTGCCAGCTCATGATTTTGTCATTACTCTCCCGGTGTTGGCCGTGGATTTTAAAGCCCAGCTGTGGGAGCCGTGGGATACACAAGAGCTTGGCTTGCAGCAAGAGGTACATGGAGAGACCTCATGTTTTGCAAGGGGAAAAACAACCAAAAAAAAAAAAAAAAGGTGAAAATATGACTCAAATACATCCCGAAGGCTTGAAATCAAGATCAGAAAGAAGAAGAATGTAAATAGTTTATTCCTTTCTTCTTTTTCTTTTTTAAAGCCAGTCCAGTTAGAGTTGTGATTTTCCAGGCAGACCACTGCTCTCCACAGTAGGAATTCCAGGCCTGCCTGGATATACTGTGTGCATGGGATAAATATATTACAGTTGTGTGAGTTGCTCAGATCGCTGTGCTAACACTGGTCATAAAATTCACCTTAGATATAAGGCAGGCTGCTCAGGGAAGGGGGCTAAGTGCACTCAACAAATAATGAAGAGAAATAAAAATAAATATCAAATGGCCCATAAAATCAAACAATAATGGTAACTAAAAAGTTCCTGGATTTGCTGCCAGAGGTAAAATCCCATCAGCAATATGAAATAACAAGAAATAACCCCCCCTTGGTTCCTTCTCCACATGACACAAGTCAGCAGGCCTGGTCACCAGAGTAGTTATGGAATACATCTTCCTTCCAGGGTCTTATAAATGCATTTTTCCTGCTTTGAGAGACCTTCTGGGGTTCAATTTAACTGGGATCTGGGGAACACGTGAAAGGCATTTACAGCATCCAGCCCAGCCCCGCTTTTCCTGCAGGGGAAGCAGAGGTGTAACATTCACAGCTCCCATCACTGCCCCACCTGGGATGGAGAGGTGGGACTGAAATAGCTGCACTTAAAACATCGAGGTGGACCTAAAAATAACAAAGGGAAAGGGTTTGTTTAAAGTCTTTTACAGATCAGGGTGTGCTGATCAGATGAGAGGCAGCTGAGGGAGCTGGGAAAGGGCTCAGAAGGAGCAAAGGAGGCTCAGGGGGAACCTTGTGGCTCTGCACAAGTCCCTGACAGGAGGGCACAGCCAGGGAGGGTCAGGCTCTGCACCCAGGGAACAACAGGACAAGAGGGAACGGCCTCGAGATGCACCAGGAGAGGTTCAGGTTGGATATTGGGAAAATTTCCTCATGGAAAGGCTTTGGAAGGGGCTGCCCTGGGAGGTTTGAAGCCCAAGAAGCTCCTGGATGTGGCACTCAGAGCTCTGGGCTGGGTGACAAGGCTGGGACCAGTCACAGCTTGGACTCGATGGGCTGGGAGGTCTTTTCCAACCCAAATAACTCCGTGATTCCACAAAGTGACCCCCGGAGAAAGGGGAAGGTGTCAAATGAAGCCGAGCTGGAAGCGGGACAACCATGAGGTGTTGGGAAGGAGGGGCAGAAGCCCCCCTAAAAACCAGAACAAGGCAAAGAGCCCCCCTGGAGCGGGGGGCAGGAGCTGGGTGGGAGCTCCTGCAGCTCCAAATTCCAGAAGGGACAGGGGATGGAACACCAGGAGGGTCCATCCATGGCCTCTTCCCGTGCTGACATCTCCTCCTCTGTGCAGGTCGTGTCTAAAATAACAAGGCCCTGAGGTCCTGGCCAGGGTCTCCGTGTGCTGCAGCAACACAAATAGCAAATTAATAAGCACTGCTTCCCTCTCTCCCCAAGGTTTTGGGAGGCTTAATTAATGAATGTCTGTAAAACGCATTTGGAGCTGGGAATGAAATGTGCTGTGGAAATGCCAAATATTTTTAATGCTCCAGCAGATTTAGGAGGTTTAAATAAGAAAAATACACAGCTTTTCCTCTCCGAAACAGATTGCTCTCCTTGAAGCGAAGAGCTCCAGAACATGAAGTTTTCATCAGGCTGACTTGAAAGAGAGTTTTCACGGCTTTCCAAGCGCGTTTATTCTCATGTACGAATTCCCCCCCTTTCCCTTCTACAGATGTGGACACCGAGCATGGGAAATCAAAGAAATCTACCCCCGGCCGTTGGCAGGGCCAGCGCTATGAATAATTTCCTGATTCCCACTGATGACTGGAATGCCCCCTCGAGCAGATGCGAGCCGGCTTTAGGAATTACACGGACCCCGCGTGGCCTCGGTGGCTTTGGGGAGAGCTGGGAGGGCTCTGATGCCGACCATGTGTGGGGACGGAGGCGGTTTTGGCAGCGGGACGCGCAGGGATCTCCGGCGACAGGACTGCACCCTCTGGAGGGTACTGCTGCTCCTGCACGTGGAGCTTTCGGCCAAAAATCCGGCTCCAGGGGGCCCGGCAGGAGGTTTTGTCCCCCAGCAGGGCTGTCCCCGCAGTCCCGGGCTGGCTGCACCCGTGATGGGCCCCGCAGGTGGCACTGAGCGGTCCGCAGGTGGCACTGAGCGGTCCGCAGGTGGAATCCCCAGGGAAGCGTTGGGATTTCCAGGGCGGGCGGCAGCGAAGGACATCGGCTGGATAATGCCCGGGTGGAAGGAACTGGTGTCCTGTGGGGTGGTGACACCGCAGCTGTGGGGCGGTGACGGTCACTGCGACATCTGAGGGATGGGGACAGACCCCCAAGTCCCCTCAGCCAGGAGGAGGCAGAGACAGAACCCCAAACTCCTCAGCTGAGGGGGGCGGCAGCCCCCGGGTCCCCTCAGCCTGAAGGGTGACAGACCCTCGGTCCCCTCAGCCTGGACGTGACAGACCCTCGGTCCCCTCAGCCTGAGGGGCGACAGATCCATGGTCCCCTCAGCC
>VZRX01006841.1:881-49864 GCA_013398075.1 Notiomystis cincta
GCAGTCCAACTGCGTCACACTCATGCACACACAGAGTCTGTCTCCCACCCAACCCAACGATACTCACAGTCCGCTGTTCTCGTCCGCATCTTTGTGCACAAGAATTATGGGTGTCATTTACTGCAGCCTTTGGGGAGCTTGGTTCTTTGCTTGCTTTTTATCCTTTCTACAATCCCATTGGTCCCTGGGACTGCCCTTGTCAGAGCCTCTCTGGTTGAGGCAGAAACCCAGGAGATCTGAGGGGATCATGTCAGGGTCACCAAATTGTTATAAATGACAATACCCCAGTAGTTCCAGCATTGTCTCTTATTCGTGTGCAGGGGATAAAAAGCAAGCAAACAGCGCTGGGCGTGCAGGGAGTCACCGCTCACCAACACACACCCTGAGAATCACAACCCCAGACCTTTTATATCTTTTACAGCCTCATTTCTTCAAACTCCCCCCCTTTCATTTCCTGATATCCATATCACACCATCCTTCTTGAGCGTGCTCCTTCTGCAGTTTCTGCTGTCTCTCTCATCACCTCTGGTGGTGGTGAAGATAAGAATCTCTCCTTCCTCAGTGTCCTCCTGCTCGGTGTTGTTATTACACACCCGGGCTGAGTACTTATGCAACATGTTCAGCAATATTATGGGGGTAGCATACTTAAGCAATATGTTAAGCAGTATATTATGGGCTGTTGGCCCATCCATATTCTGCAAACATCCTATTCTTTTTGTTCCATGCTTTATTTGATCTTCATTTCTGTACCTTTTGTTAATTTCCACAGTCATACCATATTTGCAATTGGCACAGATAATTTCCAAATTTGTCACAGCCGGGACATATCTTAAATCCAGCCAGGGCACAGGACTAACTGCAAAAGAAAAGTGCCTACAAGAAAGACATTTTCCTACAGTGTCTAGAAAATTAAAACTATGATGATATTCAAGGGAGAGTGAGCTCAAAATTTACACAGCTACTTAAAAATTAATAGATTTGTGAGAATGAGAACATTTTCTTGGAAGTGGTGGATTTGCTTTTGATTCAGGAACAGGAGTGTTAAGATCTACCAGAATGATGTTAGGATCCCATTTCTGGAATAAAGTTAGGGCCTGATGATTAAAAGATGCGTCTGCCTGAATGAAAGTGCAAATAAGGTAATATGCCCAAGCCAATGGTACAAATTTACCTAGCAATAAATGTGAGATAGAGAGAGATAGAAATAGGAAGAGAAGAAGGGGAGAAAGAGAAAGAGAGAAGGACAGCGAAAGATTATGGTCACCACCACATAGGTTCTCTCATGCAAACTTCTTGCATGGCAAGAGACTTAAAGTGCCTTTCCATACCCTCTACATACACCTCCACTTGCTCACATACTCAGAATTTTGTGCCAAAATCTGTTCAAGTTATGTGGTTAAAACAGGTGCTTTGTGGCTAAATTTGCCAGTGACAAACACCATAAGATTAGTCAAACGATATAAAAGAACTCATAATAAATGTACCATATGACACAATGTATGTGCTAACATGGTTCTAAAACCACACAGAGGTGCAGGAAATTTACAGAAGCCTGTTGTATTGGTCATAGCAGATAGGAGTTAATCCAACAGTTCTGAAGATCCTCCAAATAAGCACTAAATACCTACACTCAGGAAAAAACCTCCAAAACCAAACCAGCACTAAATACCTATGCTAAAGGGAAAAAAAAAAAAAAAACAACAAACTACAAAAAGCTCCAATGCCCCAAGGTTTAATTAATCAGATAAGCCACAGTTTTAATGAGCCAAAGGAGAATAAAGATTCAGTACCACAAGACCCAGGGTCTTCACCATGACTTTTGCATCATTCATGCAGGGTTCCTGCAAANAACCAAACCTAAATACATATACGAAAGGGAAAAAAAAAAAAAAAACCAACAAACCACAAAAAGCTCCAATGCCCCAAGGTTTAATTAATCAGATAAGCCACAGTTTTAATGAGCCAAAGGAGAATAAAGATTCAGTACCACAAGACCCAGGGTCTTCACCATGACTTTTGCATCATTCATGCAGGGTTCCTGCAAACTAGAGCAAGGAGAAATAACTATTGACTAGTCTTTGTTGAGATCATTAACCAACTAGATTGAAACTCTCCTAGAAAAGGGTAGCATGGAGGTTTATGCCCTTCCACACCTGACAGAATACAGAGGAGGCCCTTTCATAAAATCCAGTCATACTTCAGGGAATTAGTTCAACTGATTTGTAAAAGAGGGGTTACAAAACACACTTCCCTGGTACTAGAAAATCTGCAAGATAATGGAGATGCAGAGAGATCAAATCAAACCACTAGAAGAACCTGAAAGGAAACAGTAACTGCGATATTTAAATTACCACAGATCCCAGAGGCTGATCCTCTACAAAAGCTTCAGGCAAGCTTAGCCTGTCTGAGTCAATGACTTAATGGCAGAGGTACCCCCTTCAGAGCCGAGGTACTCAAGACAACCTCAGACTCTTCTCTCAAGAGACCAGTTTCTAAACAAACTCAGCTGCAAGCTGGCCCTTGAAAGGCAGCATTCTGTTTAACATTTAGGTAGAAAGGAAGTGTGTTTAAAGAGAATTTGTAGCCAGCAAAGGGAGAGATCTCTGAATTACCTCTGAACCTAGCCTTGCACAGCAAGGCATTACCAGTCTAGCTTTGGGATGAAATATTTCCATCAGACTATGTAGTCACTGGGACTCTTTCTTGTGAAAATTATGGAAACTCAAGAGAGGAGCTGAACAAATGGTGGCTGGTGTTGTAATAAACCCTATCTCTGCAAGATAAGCATCAGAAACCAGGAATCAAGGCCCCACTGTGGAGAAGATGACACCATAAATCTGCCAAACAAGGAGATAACACTGGAACAAACTGTTTATATGGCCAAAGAAGAATTTGGTTGAACTTTTGTGCTAACCTTTAGTTATTTGCATAGTAAAACACACACCCTTAGTATCCCCTTACTCAAATAACCCCTTCCATAGAGAACATGCATGGTAAAATAAATGGGTGCTGTGCCTTTACATGAAGGTGGGAAGATACATTCACAAGAGTGTGGGTTTAGACTGTTGTATGTAGGGGGAATGTTTCTATTTCACAGTCTGAAGTGTGTAAAAGCAGTAGCTGGCATACTGAGTGGGTGCTAACTTTGGATTTACCATGTTACACCCATCTCTGAGCAGACAGGAAACAAATATCTCGACTCTGTGTGAACTGGCTTCCTGTACTTTGGGTGGAACCTATTTTGGGGCTGCACTGGGACTGCTGTACCTGACAGTCACTAGCTTGGTTTTGCTCTCGTTTTGTCACAAAATGCTCTGGAAGGTCTCAGGTTCTCTGCAGTGTTGTGCATGACACACATGTGCTCCAGAGAGGTGAGCCAAGAAAACTTTAAAACTACTTTTAGGGCATTTGATAAGCTTCTGTTCTTAAGACACTACATGATCCTGGGTTGCTAGGCCCACAGATAATGAATATGCCTTAGCAACTTTTAAAAGAGTGTAATACTTATATTATACTGAAACATCACACTGAATAGTTACATTATACTGAAAGCATCATTTCTAAAAAGATCCAGAAGAACTGGAAAGCATAACAGCCAAAACACCTCTGAAGCAAAAAGCTTGCCTATGGTGAGTCCAGTTAGAACTTGTTTGGCAACAGAATAGAAAAATACAACTAGCAATTTAACTTATATACATTATGTAAGTGATTGATGGCATTTAAATAGAAAGCAACTTGGAATCCTAGTCTGCAAATGAACCCCAAACTTTTATTTGGAACTTATGCAGACATTTGCATCATGAATACTCAGGTTCTTCTGGAATTAAGAGTGGAAATGTGCTTGGGTGAGTGGAAATGTGCTTGGGCAAGTGGAAACATGAGAAGAAACAGTAGAACAAGAACTAAAATAATGGCATATATTGTTATCTAAGGTCAGAAGTTCACCTGGATCATAGTGGAATCTGTGAATGGTTTCATTCAATAACCAGAGAACAAGAAAATGAAACCATGAGTTGATAGGAGGATAAAGGAACTGGGCTGGAGCCAGAATGGAACTAGAAAAGGAAAACAAAAGTGAAACAATGACCCAGCAGTGTTGTCTGCGATTCATGTGCAGTGAAACCGAACACCAAGATCACAGTAACTATTGACTCTCAAGGGCTAACCAGAAGCAATTTGTTTTTAGCAATGAAGAGGAACTTCAGAAATGTAGACAGGATTCAGTACTGGCATGTCCTGTCCAACATGTTGTGCACAAACTGTCCTGGCCAGATTACCTGGACACACACATACTAATTCTTCTGCTGGTGAAAATATGAGTAAACAGAGTCAGCTGATTTACAAAGTAGAAATCACTTTCCTTATCTGTAGGGTCTTGAAGTGGGTTTTGTTTCATTAATTGCCATATAAGTTGGCAGAGAATCCAAAGTGAGAAGGCAAGAAGAGATCTTTCCACCACTTCATTGTGGAAGGAACTGGTTAGACCCATTCATTGGGAAAAAAATTACAAAGATAAGAACCACACATGGTGACTGATAATTTAGATAGCACAAAAAAAAGCCAATTTCTATATAGTGGCTGGGTCTATTGATGCAGAGATCTGTGGTAGGAACACTAAAGTGGGCAAATACACAAATGTGTCTGAAAGCAGGAGCAGAAACAGTTAAAGGAACTGTGAGTGGTGGTGACATAGAGACCAGATTGTTATCAAGACCCCAGAACCTCCGTGAGCAAACTGGGAACACGAACGACAGAACTGAAGATGTGGAGAATGGCAGGAAGATAAAGAACATGATTTGATCCATAAAATGTGCAGTGGGACTACACCAACAAAGTTAGTTCAGGAAGGTTGGACAGGATGAAAAAGTAAAAGAAGTAGCTTGAAGAGTGAAAGGCACACTCTAAACCCACTTGTTTTTCTCCAGTCAAAAGAGACATGACGACCACTCTTCAGCTGATATTGCCCATTTTTCTTATCATATCCAAGTCATCTTGGCCAGACCACAGAATCTCTTAGTGATCTGGCCAAGACAAATTGAATATGACAGGTATTCTTAGTGGTTATGTGTTTGATGCTCTAAGACCATGAATGTGAGTTAAATCAGTATTCTTTAAAACAAAAAGCACCCTCTCATTCTCATTTTTGATACATTAGCAGCAACACAGACTGAAGGATGGCTTATTGAATGAGGAAAATAAAAGCTTTGGGTAGATGAGTTATAGGTTTTGGCTAATAATAAATAGGTTTAGAAATAAGGAAGAGAAACTAGAAGTTGTGTGGTGGAACATCTACCTGAATATAACTGAAGAACAGGGTCTAGTCATTGGACTGGTGATGGCATGGCACACTGCACAGACCCTATCCATGGTCAGGGTGGCCCCTCTGTGGCCACCTGCACTCCTGTAGTGAGTGCTTTGCTTACAGTGCAGATTCTTCAGTCCCAACAGCAACCAGATGTGGACTTAGCTTTGGAAACTCCCTTGGCACTACAGCCCAATACCCTTACTACTTAATACTCATACAGTTCCTAGGAAGAATAAATGCAATTGGAGATCAAAGACACACAGTGTTTCCCATGGACAGAAAAATATACTGCACATGTGCTTATGATTAAAGACATTGATTAATTGCACAGTCTTTAGATTACAGATGTTAGACTTGTGAATACCATGGGATCATTGCCCAATCCTAATAGGTGCATTTAATGAGCGGGAATTGGGGTTCTGTGGGGGTGCACCCTCACCCCCTCTCCTCTGGCCTGCTTGCATCTGCTCTGTGATCTCACTAATTGTGGCCTTGGCCTTTGTGTAAGAGCTGAGCAGTGAAGTGCCCTTGGACCATACCGGGAACTCTTGCAAAGATGAGGTGGGAGCAGCACTGACCCTACCAGGAGCTCCTGCTGCCTGGCCAAGGTGGGAGAGGAGAGTGGGAATAATCTGTCATCCCCTGGCAGCTGGGAAACATCCTTTATCTGAATTGTAGCCTGAGTGGAACAGTACCACCCTTAGTGGAATTCTGAAAATTTCAGTAATTGCCAGTCCTGGATTGCAGCCAGGAAATTTACTGGTGACTGAAGCCAACCATCTCACGACCCTACAAAGAGCATTCCTAAGTAAGACCCTTTGAGCTCTTCTGAACTGCAGTGGGATGTACGAGCATCTCCCTCTGAATGGGACCTCTCAGAGTGTGTGAACTCCCAGGTTTGTGAAACTTGGAGGACCTTTGGCTGGTAATGAGACCTGGGCTAAAATCCCAGCTACTCGAGGCTCAGCCCCTGCCACTGCGAAAAACCAAAAGGCATCAGACGTGGTTATTTCACTCATTCTTGAGAGAAACTTTTAATAGAGAGAAACTTTTAATAGATGTGCCTTTGTACATATACATATCTTTGTATGTGCGTGTGTATTGACCTGAACATTCTATAGCAAATGTAGTATATGTGTTATTATCTTGAATCCATACCTGTCATTATTGTCATGATTGTAATTGATTATTGGTTAACTGAACATTTAAGAGCTCTAAATCCTTTAAACATAAACTATTGACCAAGTCTGAGCCTGAGCTTGTATCCAGCTGCATCCAGACTCCTCTCTGAGGAGTTTAGAGAGGGTTGCCCTTACCCTTTTCTGCCTTACATCTTTTACCTCCCTGCCCTCCATATAAATCACTCTAAATTGGTTCTATTTTGCTTTTTATTTATATGTATTGTCCCATGTAATTAAGTAGTAGGGTGAACCTTGCCATCAAACTTTGTTGTGCTTTTGCAAATTCATATTGAAGTCTGTTTTCACCAATACCTTTAATGGTGATTCTTCAAGCAACATAAACCACTCATTTTGTGACAAGTCCAAGGCAGGAAGAGGCTGTAAGACAATTGAAATTGGCAACTTTTCAAGCTGCAAGACTAAAAATTGCAGATTCATCACATCCTTCTTAGCCTTCCATGCCAACTGCATTGCCAAAGGCAATGGTCTTGCCACAAAAAGAGCCATCAGAAAGGCAAGCTGGTCCCAGCTACAACCTCCAAAAAAACCAGTCAGCCACAAATCAGGTGATACAATCCATGTTTGGAAATGTTTAGACAAAACAAATACTCCAGGTATATATGGTAAGAGATCCTGAAATCCCCTTTAGAGCACAGTTTATCAGATTGACTGAGAGGAAAAAGTTTATTAGATTTGTATTGCCTGAACAAGCAAATACTCCTGAAAATTCTTCTCCTGGCCCAAATGTTTGCATCCATGTTGCAACAGGCTTCAAGTGGGAGTAATGCAAGACAACACAAACCTCAGAGGTGTATTTGCCCTCATTAAGGTACAACTGAAATAGACTGCGTGATTATGTAATGGTAATTGTGCCGGTTTAGACACAAATCGAGGAGGAAACAACCCGGAAGGGAGTCTCTCTCCTCTCTCCTGCCAGCCAAGCAAGCAGGTCCCGGCAGCACCCACCCCTCACGGGTTCGGGAGAAAGAATTTCTCACACGAGAGTGAAAAAACCCCCGTTTATTCAACAAACCGAGCTCCCCCCTCCCTTCCCAGAGGTGGAGGCCGATGGGCCTCCCCACAGGTCTCCCACGTGTCCCAGGCCCAAGGCCCGAGCCCAGCCGGGCCCCGCCGGATCGAGGGGTCCCAACCACGAGTCCCAGAGATGGTGAGCTGGTCTCGGATGAAGGAAATGAGCTGAAAAAACCGTCCAGAAAGGAGCAGAAGCCGCAGAAGCAGATCTCCGTCCTCTCCAGCCAACAGCTGAAAAAAATAGGTCCAGAGCAACCCCTCCTCCTCTGCTACCAGCAGAGGGAAAAAAGTCTCCAGCCGGGCAAAAGTATGTAAACATTCCGGCTGCAAGGTCAGGCGAGCCGCCTTGAAGAGTCCTCCCGGCTGCAGTCCGAAGGCACAAAAAGACCTTCCAGCAGGCGATGGGGAATACAAGATCATCCCACGACAGTAATGATGGATTCTGTGCACCTGATTCTGAGGCAGTGGTGCCTGTGCCATCTGTATTTGTTATTGTATTGGAGTTATAACTGTTACCCTGCTCATGGTTATCATTGTTGCAGTCCTAGGTGCACATCTAAAGATGGTTCCAGTTCTGACCCTCAGCAGATCCCACACGTGGTCCTGTTACAGGACCCTTGTGCAGTGTTTGAGTTACAGGGTTTTGGCTGTCTTTGACACTGGGCTGTGACATGTACCATTTTTGTGGACTAAAGAAATATGTTCTGCTAATACAATTAATTGTTTGAGTAACTAATGCCTTAACAGTAAAGCATTGCTATTAGTCTGGTGACAACAGCAGCAACATTAATAGTCTAAACGATTTCTATGGGGAAAGTTACACTAATTTGCAGTTAAAACAGCTGTATGGAAACTTTCTAGCCCTGCTCTCTGGTGTTAGAATCACCCTCCCACTACCCCTCTGGCCCCAAAGGTTGACTGTGAAATAGGAGATTTGTTGGTGTCCCTTGTTCTTTGCTGGGAGAAATTTGATGCTGATGGTGGAAACTTCCTCACTCTAGGGTCTGTGTTTGGATTTATTTTCATATATTTTGTAAGAGGCATCACACCTTCCTCTTTCTTTATTGCTTCACAATTCCTTATTATAACAAAATTCACTGTGTGTGGTTTAGTTTATATTATGTTAGATACTTGATCTTTGTTATTTCCCTTTTTTTTCCTTCCCTTAAAACGGGTTTTATCCAGTTTCCAAGGCTACATTCCTTTAGTGACTGCTAACTGAGTACTGGTAATATGTTTATGACCCTGGGGTCTCTGGTATCATCACGTGCCTGGACTTTCAAGGCCTCTGCTATCATCCTGCACTCCTACTCTTCCAGGCAATTCTGGGTCACAGACACAGAATAATGACCTATTTGCACTAACCATAGCTGCATAAAAAGATTTTGTAACAGTATAGTGTACGAGTGCACAAAGTTAACTAAAGTAAAAAATAGATAGTACTGTATGTAATCTGATTGTTAGGCAACTGCTCTTACAGCTAAACAGAGAAATGCAGAGCCCCTTGCAGGCCAAAACAAGCTCAGACAAAGCAACTGTTGGCAAATCTCAGCCTTGAAGCACTACAGAACTAAGCTGCAGCCTCCCACCCCTGAACCAGCAAATGCAACACCAATTTACTTGGGCTTCAAGGCTACACATCAAAATACAGTGTCCTGACAGCATTTCCATTTGTGACTCCATGGATTTTACATCTATTGAGATACAATGCCCTGGCAGCATGGCTCATGTTTTCTCTGATGTAACCTGATGTCCTTTAATATATTGTATCTTGATATTTTTATCTGAGTATAGAGTCCTAATAATCTTAGCACACTCATCCTTCCAAATTCACTTTATTTCTTAATGCTAATATAATACATGCATACAGCACCTTTTTTTTTTCAACTGCTTTTCCTTAATATCTGTCTCCTTATGGCATATTACTGGTATGAGTTTAAATTTGATTCTGTTCAGGCTATGATTCCATGCCCTTAGTAAGGAAGGACCAAAATAAGAATGCACAACTACTGTAAAAGAATACCATGTGGATAGAAGGCTTTGGAACATCAATTTATAATTTCAGCACAAGCAAAATGTGGCTGAACTGTTGGAAGTTCAGTTAAGTGCATTGGATGTGCAGCTGTGAACACCCATGGGGATGAACTCCTGGGCAGATAATCCCAGTATGCAGTCCTGACAGTGATTTTAGAGGTCATGAAGTGATAAAGGGATGAGTGATTTGAGATTCAGATTATTGAGTGCAGGGATTATGATTCTGGATATCTGCTTGAGCCAAAATGTGGTGGAGAGATGGGAGATGGGAAGATTATTTCAGTAAGGATCCCTGTAAAGAGATTGATAAATGGATGAATCAGTCTAGGAACCATTTGTGGATCAGATGTGAAAGCTCATCAGAAAAACAGGATTAGGCAACTGAATGAAAGAATGGTGGATATGTCTGTTAGAGAGACTGCCAGCCTGAGGCATGTGATACAGTCAGTAAAACCAAATATTGGTGCCCAAGAGAAGCATGAAGATTAAGAAAACAGGAAACTGGAGACTGGAAACACACCCCACAAGTGTGACTCTACAAGTGAGTGACTCAGCTGGAGGCCTTTGCTTCAAGGGTTTAGTGACCATGACCAGCCTCCAAGGTCTGAGGACGAAGCAACAGCTGCAAGTGTTGTCCTTCAGCCGTCCTGACTGCATAAGTGGTGCACAAAAACTGTTACAGAGTTGGTAGAGAATACAGTAGACAAGAATGGGAAGAACTGAAATTACCAGTTATCCTTGGTCTTGACAGTTTTAAAAAACACAGATAGATTGGCATCAGGGATTTAGTTCTTTGAAACCCTTTTGTGCAATGAAGATGCTGTTCGTTACGCCCTTAACTTCATTAGAAACTCCTTCAGAGCAAGATTTTAACCTGGATAACTGACTTGTATCAGGAATGGTCAGAGATACAAAACAAAACAGGAAAATGCAAGAGAAGAAATGATGGAAGTGAAGGTGCCCTTTGGAATATGTATATATGCAGCTTTGTGTTTGAAGCTGTTGACAGAACACAATTTTCAGGATAAAGGTGAAGGTCCCGCTGTGACTATAAATAGGATGGGTCATCTGTCATATAAAATCAATGAAATGCCATAATGAAAAATGAGTACTTGCACCACAATTAAAACGGGTAGACTACTAAAAATATTCTGCTGGTTTGTATCCCTTTGATAGCTCCGTTATTCACTGCAAGGGGAGGGCCTGGAAGATTGGCGAGGAGTCAAGGACAGGGCTCGGTGTGCATGATCCTGTCCCAGTTCACACAGCCAACATCCTCTGCCTGCTGACAACCATCAGTTCACAGTGACCCCAGCTTCTAATTGCTGCAACACTGAATTGTCTGACATGCAATTGTGTGGGTGTGACAGTCTGCTGTCAAAAAGGAAGCAGTGTGTAACTGGAGGCAGGGACAACCTTGAGCTGAACCCCAACTGGATGCCTTGCCTGACTGTCTGCTTTTGCCATGGGCAGTGGGGCAGGGCTGGGTAGGACACAGCCCCAGGATGTCTCAGCAAGGGTCAGGGGATGGACCCATGTAAGGTCAGGATGTGGATGTAGGTAATGAAAAATGGATCCTGTTTGACAGCATCTCCACAACAAGCTTTGTTTCTGTCTTGTTTCTTTCCATGAAAACAGACTTTCCACCCATTATTAGCAAAGATGATGGAAATAACAAGTGTGGGAGTAAGTCTGGGAGCTTATTATTCTGAGAATTCATGTGTGCCTTCAATATTCTGAGAATTATGAAAAGTCAGTGCAATTAATCAGTCATGCTTTTTGTGTTTCAAGATGCAGGGAACAATATGTTACTGCTGGTGGGTTTTGACTGGAATAAAATTAACTTTGTGTGGACTACAAATGCAAGTAACCTGACCAGTTTATTCAAACTCAATCTTGTCAAAAATCAACATAATGTAGAGCAATTATAAATGGAATCTAAGCATATGGATGAGCTGAAATATATGAACAAGGCGTGCCATGGACTGCATTTGAACCCAAGGCAGAATGGAAATTGAAACCAAAACATATTTAGACTGTAGTACCTCCATTTTAAAATGCCACCATTGATAATCACTCCCAGTCCTAGTGCCAAAAGATCCCACCCTTCTTTGTTCTTTGCCTTATACTATATCTACTTATCCATTTGCTCTTTTCACTGTCCGTGCACATATCTGCTTGTCTCTTCCCAGATGCCTCCCAAAAAACCCAACACTCTCCATAGTAATTCTTTCTAATTTGCCTTGGTTCTTCTACTCCTGAAGCTCCCTCTCAACCTGGTGTTTCCACCACCGTTACCTTGGCAATTTGACCCAATACAGTGTAACACATATAACTGCTGGACTGCATCAGCCTTCAAGTAGAGCACCCTGACACCACCTTCCAATAATTAATTCATGATGGTTATGTTTCACAGACTCCCTTACTTTTTCAGAGTGCTCTCTTGTCCACAGTTCAGCCATGGCACACACCAGGGCTCTGTACACTCCATTCCTGAAGAGTACAAGGTGTAGGTTTCTACAAATCAAGCACACTGAGGGGCAAAAAGTTATCTCTTTTACATAGTAAAATTCACATGAACCCATCTAATACACTGTCTCTGCCTACCTCATGCATATTTATTAGGTCATGTAATCTTACACAATGCTTGAGTCATTTGGGTGAATCTTGCCAGCTAAAAACCAAAGCTCTTCATTAAACAACTTCTATTGTAGAAGTTATCTGACAACATCAATTATGTTTACAAAAGGTGAGAAAATTCAGCCTGTGGGGCAGATAACTTGACTCACAAGGTTTGCACAGGACACTGTGCAAGTATACATATTTTACCAAGGAGAGGCCATGCCTGACAGTGGAGGAAGAGGCAGGGGTGCCACACCAACAGCACTAGGCTGGGAGGCATGCTCTGATAGGGTGGGATCTGGAGAATGCAAAGGTCAAGGATCCCCAAAAGATTAGGCACTCACTGGCAAGGAGACCATAAAGCCTTGGGCAACAAGTAAACCAGAACACAGTAAGCACCCCAAGTGCATCTGCTGCAATGGACTCCTGATATCGCTGCTGTAATGGGAAGATGTGAAATGCCTGTGAGGGTGTGAATATGTATGCAAGGTTAATTAGAAATGTAGCATGCTATTGATTTTGTTTTAATACAGAAACAAGTTTTAATTCCTCATTTGCACGGGCCCTTGAAACTGGTCTGGCATGTTGGGGATATTCAACTCTTTAAAAACTGCTTTTCATTTCACAGAATCAGGGTATATATCAAGTTGGAAGAAACTTGTAAAGATCCTCAAGTCCAACTCCCCGATCCTCACAGGACTTTCCAAAACCAAATGCCCAGTCAGAGTGCTGTTCAGATGCTCCTTGAATTCTAACAGACTTGCAGCCACAGGCAATTCCTTGGGAAGTTTGTTCCATTGATCGGCCATCCGCTCAGTGAAGAGCCTTTTCCTAATGCCCAGTCTGAACTTCCCCTCACACAGCTCCATTTCCTATCACTGGTCACCAGAGAGAGAAGATCAGCACCTCCTCCTCCTCCTCCACTGCTTCCTGTGGTGGTTCATTCCTCCTCTCCTGAGGCTTCTCTACAATCTCAGGAATTCTCATTACGACTAAGCCTTGAGGAATGACTTAGGCAGTGAAGATTCCCTCAATCTTATCAGAAATTCATGCATGACTAAGGTGGGAAAGCACTGTCCTTAGCAGAAGCTTCTGTTGCCTAACAAAGGAGGAGATAATCAGCCTGTGCCCTGACAGCCTTGGAACTTTACTTGCCTGAATCATCCTGGAGACTGACGAATGACTGAAGCCAAGCATTTTGTAACCTTGTAAGCAGCAGTCTTAAGTGAGACCCTAGGAGCTCTCCTGGAGTCAGTGGGCTGCGTGTCCCAGCCTCTCTCTCCAAGTGGGACACCTCTCAGAGCGTGCCAGCTCTCACTCTGATACTTGGAGGATCGGCACCAAAAGCTGACAAGGGGGCCTGGGTTGATACCCCACTCCTCAAGGCTCAGACGGCTGAAGATGCAAAGGCATTCCACATGAGTATTTCACTGACCTCGGTGTGGGGGGCATTTTTAAAAGGTATCTTTGTACATGTTGTCTTGTGTCTCTGTGTGAGTGTCTGACTGGGTTTGAATACCCCAGAGGAAGTACAGCATGAATATTGCCAATTTAGATTTATAGTTCAGTTACTTTGCTTATAGTAAACTATTGAATAATTTTGTAAGTGTTGCATTAGTTAATGATTAAGTGCTTCTAAATCCTTTAGACATAGAGCTCTCGAGCAAGCCTGAGGCTGTTTGGCAAGGGGAGCCATCCTGAATCTTGTGACCCAATGGGAGTGTCTCCCTTAACTTTTTAGCATTCTCATCCTTTTGTAACACAGAATATATGAAAATTATTTTAAATAGGTTATGATCCAGTTTTTCTTTATATGCTTTATTCTATGTGGTAATAGAGTAAACTTTGCCACTGAACTCTGTTAAGTCATGCTTTCACAAGTATTTATTAAAATCTCTTTTTCTAATAAGTTTGATGATGATTCTTTAAGCTGCCAAAACACTCATTTATGACATCCTGCTCAAGGAAGGTTTGGCTGCAATGGGGACACCTCTCAGTCTTCTCTTCTCCAAGCTGAAGAAATCAATTGGCCTCTGCCACTCTTTGTAAAGGTTGCAGTTGAGGCCATTCGCCATCTTGGTCACTCTCTTCTGGTGACTCTCTAATAATTTGATGTTATTCTTATATTGAGGTGCCCAAAACTACGCACACAACTCTCCCTACAGAGACAAGGTGGCACCAGTAGGGAGTAGAGCAGGACAACCACCTCCCTCAAACAGCTCAAAGTGCTGTGCTTGATATTCACCCCAGGACGTGGTTGGCCTTTTTGGCTACTCGAGAACACTGCTGACTCATACCCAACTTGCCATCAGATCCCTTTTCATTCGGCTGCTCCTCAGCCTCTCATCCCTGTTCTTAGTGAGACATGCCTCTGCCTGAATTAAGGTGCAAATGAGACCATATACTGGAGTCAACTACAAGGGTTTTATTTAACAACAAACATTGTTTGGCAGAGAGATAGAAATAGAAAAAGAAATAGAAAAGAGAGAAGAGAGAGGGGGAGAGGGAGAGATCAAGCAGAAGATCCACCATCCATGGATCCAGCGATGTCCCATTGGTCCTTCCTCACCCTGGGCTTCTTGGTGGTGGGGTGATACTTGTTCTTTGGTGGTACCACCTTTATACAGTCCAAGTTCTGAGTATCGATGGAGGCACGTTCCTTATTTACATGTGAAGCGAGGCTGGGCGTGCCTTCACTGCTTGCTAAGTGAGGGTAGGCACGGTCCTCTTTCTGAGCATGCTTCCTCCAAGGTTTTGAGGGGCTTTGGTGGCTGTTGGTTGCAGATACTGTCTGTCCCACAATATGGGGTGATCTTTGCTTGACCAGTGATCTGTGTATGAGTAGTTGCTTCCTTTCACACAGCTTGCCACGGCGGAAATTTTTGTCCGGATGCATTAACCAGGATGTGCTCACCAGATATATCCTCCATCAGGCCTGGAATTAGAGCCTTCCTGTTGCAAATTCCTCCTTTCTGTGTTTATCTTATTGCAAGTCCTTCTCTAGCCTTAACAGTGTTTCAGATAGGCAACTGTGCTTTTTAACTCCTTACAGTCCCCAGTTTGCACATATAACCAGGATTATCCTATTGCAGGTGATGAATCCAGCACTTGATATATTCATACAGTTGGATGATTGCCAAAGCTCTCTAGTCAATCTAGATCTCTCTGTAGGACCTCTCTAGAAATGGGTTGTGGGATTTTGAGGGTCTTTGGTGGTCTCAATCCTTTGGTGAACAGTTCATGCCCACTTCTTGACCTCATCCTAGCACTTCCACTGTCTTTTGTGTTGTGCGGTCTCCATGGACCAGAACAAGGAAATAGGCCCCAGAAAGGTGCTGCTCTTCCTACATAAAAACCCCCTCTCCTGCCACATCCTGTTCTAAGCTGCCCCCTTGCACTACAGTGGCTATTGTTGTTTGAGACATAGCAGCATATTGACTCCTTGGTGCCCAGGCTTCTACATGGGCCTAGCCAGGAACGGGACATAACAATGCCTTGCTAGTCCAAAGAAAGGAACAGTGTATTTCAGGGAAGTAGATACAAGAATGTAAAAGGAGACACACAGGATGCTAAATGTAGCTGGAACCAGTGGATAAACAGATAATGAGGGATATAGCAGCTTTTATGGCAAAGCCATGTAAGAAGATGGAACAACACATGCCCTAAGAGAAGTTCGAGATATGGTCATCTGTAACATTAAGGGCACTTGGTGAGAAGGACCACCAGAAATCCCTTCAGATGACCCTCTACAATCATAAGAGGGCTTCCAGTAAGAGGCAGATGCATGCAAATTAGTTCTAGGAAAAGTGATGTTTATGTCTTACCCAGGAAGTACACTGTAATCCATATGTATGATCAGGGTGGAATAAATGCTTTGTTGGAAAGCGTCATGACACACCCAGTTAGAGGAAATATCCTCCAGGCAACCAGCGATGCAATAAAGATCTAATACTTCAAAATCGTGTTAGAAAGTTTCTGAAAAAAAAAAAAAAAGTGGGACTGGGCTTTTATATTATAAAGTTATGGACTGCCAGTCATATGTTTCTGGGCCAGCTGTGTCAGCTCAGCAACTTTAGATACCTTATCTGTAGTATCACTTGTTGGTCACTTTATTAGGGAATTTGTCTGCCACATCATCACCTGTGCCAGTTTCTGCCAGAAACCATTGTTCTTCACATCCTTGGAATATTTGACTTCAGCATTGTCAAGTTGTCACCAAAATTTGGGAATAAAACTGCTTAACACCAATCTAGTATTAAGAAGCATCTAGTATTAAGGCATTACTTCATGATGGTGCAGGATGCACGGGGATAACTCCTGTGAATTTTAGTGGCACTACAAGACCTTTATTAGTCTCCAGTTGTATGACCAAATGGCATGAAAGAAACTTATCCAACACTAATTTTATGTTGCTAAGAAAAATGTGTGCTAGTATCTTCACAAACAACTCGATGGGTGTGGGTCTTCATTAATGATAGGAGAAGTAGGGTGTTAATATCTTAAGGAATGACTGAGAGAACCACTCAGGTTCTGGAAGAATGACTGTGGGGACCTTTAGGAGAAATGGGTGTTCATGTTGCTGTAAACATCAAGCCGAGCAAGTTACAGAACCCAGAGAGTTTGACCCAGAGAGTTTGATTTTCTGAGCTTTAGAGTAATGGGAGAAATGGGTCTGCACAAAGTCTGTTTCCGAACTCAGAGAGCCTGAACTTTTGAACTTTAGGGGGAAATGACCATGTGTGCTCAAGAGGCAATATGTAGTAGGAGGTTCAGGAAGTCTGTGCTTTCCGAGTACCTCAGCCAATAGGGAAAGGGGGAAGGCAACATGCGGCTGGGATTTTAGGATAAAAGGAGGCTGTGCCCTCACATACCTCGAGAGACACTCCACAGGGGTATGGCCTAGTGGACTCTCCCTTTATCTGAATAAATTTGCAGGACTCCTCTATCTTCTTTAAACACACTGGCTTTCACAGCGTGGCTTTTCCACACAATGTGAATAAGCAGATCCTTCTTTATTTCATTGCCAGGAACACAGGGATTACTCCTGCAAGCGTGTTCCACTTAGTAAACAAAATCCATCCGTTTTATATGCTTTTTCTGCTGAGTCATCGTTACATAAGTTCTTTTACATACTATGCCTGCTCTTAAATTTAACCTTTACCAGAATTGGTTTTGCTAGTTAAATTCTTCAAAATTCCTACCCTAAGATAAACATATGGCATCTCTACTGGGCTCTACTGACTGGAATCCTTGATATTCCAATCAAGATGGGAAGGGTAGGGGGTTTCCAAGCAGCCTAACTGGTGTGCGTGATGAGTTTCTTGAACAAAATGGAAGAAATCCAGTAGTTTTTCAGCGAGGTTTCTGTGGTTGCGTATTTTAAACACAGCACTCCTGACATTCCTATACCGTGTATTTCACAATTTTCTACTTGTAATCATAAACGACTCTTTTATTACGATTAAATGGGTTATTTTATCAGAATATTTATAACATTTCTTCTGACTGAAGTCTCAATTGATCCTCAGCTCGTCGGGGAATGTGAAAGAACCAGGTTATTTTTCTTAAAAAAAATGTGACGCGCTTGAAGCAGGGAGCTGTGGGAGTTCTCGGGCGAGCTGAGAGGCAGGCAGGGAGGCAGGGAACGAGGCAGGGAGGCAGGGAACGAGGCAGGGAGGCGGGGCTCAGCCTGCAGGGATCTGAGGACCGGGAGGGAGGCTCAGCCTCTCGCCGCTGTCCGCGGGCGATCCCGCAGGCTCGGCGCTCGCCTTCCCNGCGGGTCGCGGTGCGGCGGCCGGCGCGGGGTCCCGGGCAGAGCGCGGGCACCGGCAGCTCGTCCGCTGCTCGTCTCGCAGAACCAATTAACATCAATTAATAAGTGTCCTGCGAGTGCCTGAACAAGGGCAATGCGATGCGCAGGCTCGGGAAACATCCCCCGCCCCGATCACCTTAAGGACGCAGAGGTTTGTTTGCTGTGTTTCTGCGTAGGGTATGACAATGCAGGGAGATGCGGTTGAAAGATACTTAAAAAAAAAAAAAAACCAAACCCCAAACAAACAAAAGAGGAAATCCCGCCCTCCCAACAAAACTGACAAGAAAAAGTAATCACTGTCAGGGTTGAAGGCCAGGTATTTCGGGTGTCTTGTGTTTAAATTCTGCAGTAGAAGTCCAGCGTTAGTGATTTTTTTGCTTCAGCTCTCGGATAGGCATCCCAGGGTGTGCAGTAAGGAGCCAGTGCTCTGCTTTGTGTAAGAGGGACACCTGCAGCCGTGTATTGTGGTTGAACTGATGAAGCTGCTTATACTATTAAAGAAAAAAATGGTTTTAAAGAGGCTCGCTGTTTCTTCTTTGGGTTGTCGGAGTAGTGTAGCCTATGTAATTAACTTGCTTATTCCATCCGCAGAGGCAGATGGAAATGTGGAAAAAAAAAAATGCAAGTACCCCATCAATGTGTAGCACCTTTCTTCCAGTGCTCTGGGAGATGTGTTTTGTGTGCCCGTGGCATCAATGAAAACGGGAGGCATTAGGTAGAACATGAGTAGATTTTCCCCAGGAGCACTGGATGTGTCTCAGAGGCCCATAGGAATGCTGGTGGTTGTTTTCCTAGAAGTTGTTAGGAGGTTGACTCAGCTCTTTCTAGGAGCTCTGTGGTAACTTTGGGCATTTCCCTGCTCTTAACTAGCCTCCTGGGAGGACTTAAAAATAGAACAAAACAAACCCAGCTCAGCGGAACTCCTGGTAAATATTTTTTCCCTCTTGCATCTGAAAATGATGGGAGTAAAACTTGCTACTAAGATCAAAAACTCTTAACTGGGCTCTTATCACCCTGTTCCTTTCAACTAGCCAACCAATGTCCCAAAACATTTAAATAGATATTCCTAGCAGAGAAAACACACTTGTGATAATGATTGCTTTTATATTACTGTCCACAAAATTAAATTCTTTACTCTTGATGCCTGTGCCATTATGAAAGTTTCCCTAAGTCTCAAGGTGCAAAGTCTTGGAAAACTTACTGAGGTGGTTTCCAAGATGTTTACCAGGAGCCATTAGTTCAGTGTGTTTGTGTGGCTCACTGCAGTGAGTTTGGAGGCAGAGTTCAAGAATCCAGCCCTCTTTGTAGTTTAAGCTTAAACAGTATTTTTTTCCCAGGAAATAATATGTTGTCTGATGTTTTGGCAGAAGACAAAAAAACAAAAACAAACCTTACAGCATGCTTTATATCAAGTCTGTTATGGGGTGTTTTGGTTTCCTTCTAAATAGAAGCTAAAACTTTCTCCAGTTCATTGGTCTGCCAGATTTTTTATCTTTGTTGTTTTGGTTCTGTTTTCTACTTAAAACACAGATGCTTTTTTGCTCTTCCCCCTGCCTACTAATCTTAAAAAAAAAATAGTTGTAAATCAGTAAAATGCTCTGATTTGCAGGAGGCTGTCCCTCAAACACAGGCTCTTTAGAAGCCAACAAATTGCCAACTTAGATTGTTTTCTGCAGGCTAAGGAGTTTTGGTAGGAGAATATTTTTATATGTTTCTAAAAATTACACAAAACAATCTTTCCTGACTATTTTATTTGCCTTTTTTTGTTCACTTTCATTTGCTACAGCCATGAGCAATGTATCAGTGGGCTGGAGATGTGACACTCTGTCATAGCATTTGTGGTCTTTCTTTTAATAATTAACCTGTTAGTTTGATGTTTTTTGTGTTGAAGACTGACAGTTGTCAGAGGGAGAGCAGTACTCCCCACCCCATAATTTAAAAGGCATGGATGAGGATGGCCAAAGGAGTAAAACAGGGAGCAGAAAGCCAAGAAGGTGCAATTCAATTATCTTAATTCCTAGAGCAGTTTCTGCTTTGCTAAGCATAGCTGTGAGAGCTTGTGAAAAACCTTAGAGCCTGCCAGTGACTTAAAAAGAAAGAAGAAAGAAAAGCAAAAATGGAAAAATGGTGAAAACTCCCATTATGGTTTTTAGCATTAGGTAATGCTAATCTTTGCCTTTTTAAACTCTTAATGGGCACTAATGAAAGGAGACTGGTGTGCTTCACAGCAAATTGGAATTCAAAATCTACCAGGGGATCTTTTGATATATTACTGGGAATCAGGACATAGGAGACTCTGGTGATATTGTTGGTACAGGTCATTCCTCCTTTGGTAAAAACAGCACTTGGAGCTTATTTTTTGTTGTCCCTTCCAGGAGCCAAGACCAGTTAGGAACTCCTGTTCCTCTAGTGAGCGCTCCACATCTGTCTGAAGAGACACACAAGATTGCAGAAGTAAGTGATCTTTTTCTTCTTTTTAAAGTGAAATTGTGGAAGCCATTTTATTGTCTAGTTTGGTTCATCCTAAAGCACCCCAAGTAGCAGCATCAGTGCAACTGAAGAGGTAGAATTGGGGAAGAAAATAGGGTTGGAGAAAATATAAACTTACCAACCTGTCTTTGTTACTCAAAGCATAACTAAGCTATATTCACAGCCAATTTTTCAAAGAACTGTACTACCTTCCCATTGCTGACAGGGAATGGATTTTTATTTTTTCACACATTTGATTGCTGGGCACTACTAGGATGTTTCTGACTATCATCTATGTTTCTGATAAACATCAGCAATTCAAGTTCTCAGGAGTTTCAAAACTGCATAGGGCAGTGGAAATGTAGAGCAAAAAAGCTGTAGGATTTTATACTTGGAGGAATTTCAAGGAAGCTAATTTAATGGAAGGATTGATAATGTAACTTACAGCAGGCAGGAAACTTCACCAATCAGAAGAGAAGCTACACTTTTTAAAAACACTCCTGTGGTCTTGAGGGTAGCATATGCTTTTATATCCAGCATGTTGGGTATGTATGGTCTCCATAAAATGCAAATATGCCAAAGAGCTCTTCTACTTGTGAAGAGCTTGTGAAAGATTTCCATGACCAAAATTCACTTCTTAATTTGCACTTCAGTCAGTGTCCTGTACATAGATTGCAAACTTGTCTCCAGTGATTAGTCATTAGGCGTCGAATGATTAGGGGACAATACTTGTAAAAGGTGATGTCTACTACTACTGGGAATGTAAGACAGTTCTTCAAATGTGCCTTAAAACTTGAAAGGAACTTGGAAATCCTTCAGAGGGTGAAGCATGCATGTTCATGGTTTTTTGCATTTCATTTGTTTCTGTGGAGTGTGTGAAGTTCTGAGGCCTGAACAATAAGCCCTGAGCTGAAGCTGAGTCTCAATGGACCTTCCAACCAAACGTTGTATATTTGTATCCACTTACCAGCGAAAGATGCAGGTTCATTAGTGAAACAGGTGGGGTGACAAGAATGTATTTTTTCCTGTGTTTAGAGGCCAGTCAGGGCCATGAAATTAAATATCTGGCCTTGTCTGGAGGTGTGTGGTCAAAGCCAATTCCCTTGGTTCCTCCTTGAGCCCTGGCCAGGCTTTGGGTGGAACACAAGAGGAGAATGAAACCAGATGTTGCTGCACTAGAAGGTGTGGAAGCTTGTTTATTCAGCAACATGAAAGCTGGACCCTCTCTCAGTGAAGACAGAGACCTCACCTGCTGCTGGACCATCTGAAGAATTTCCCACTCACCAGGAGTGGCTCTCCCGTCCTTCGCTGTGACTGGAGCTCCCATGTGCAGATCTGGATGATGACAAAACATTAGGGTAGCTGGTGTTGGACCTTTCTTAGTCACTATGGGCAATCTGCTGTAGCAGTGATTAGGTGCATTGCTAAGCTTTTGTAATTCTTTGCTGTTTTGAGCTATAGTAAACTTCACTTACTCTTTAAAGTTGGTGTCTGTGTCTTTTGTGCGGACCATCTCAACTGGCAGAACAATGTGATAGTAAATAGAAATTTGAAGTGTAGGGGTGCAGGTATTTTCTAAAAAATGTCATTCCATCCGAGAAAAGGCAGCTTTGGGCTCCACTTCATCTTTAGCTGACCTCCTGCCATCACAGTAATACTCACAACTAGAAAAGCATAAGCTGTAGATAATACTTACAAGCTATGTGTTTCAATTGTGTACATGAACTTTTCTACAGAGGCAAGGTTATTCCTGTATAAAGGAGTGTGATGCTCCTATTAGAAAAGCTTTCATCTGTAGGATTCTGAATAGAATATTTAGTGATACCAATTTGTCTGATAAATCCAGTCCCTGTTATTAATGCCTTTTCCCTGCAAATCTTTTCTGTTAAATTGCTTTCTCAGGCTTAGAGCTATTTCTCAAAAGTGAACTTATCTTTTTTTTCTCTGAGGAGTGTAAGCAATAAATGCTTTGTTGATACAATCAAGCAATCAAATACAATCTTGAAGATTTCTTTTTGTTCTGAGCAATGATATTGCTTTTGCTGGTGTTGGTGTGTTGCTTGGTACCAGACAACTAAAATGTTAAAATTCCTTGAGAAGCATGGCTCCTCCAAATGCCTGGAGTCCATAGTGCTCACAGAAGATTCACTTTTACCTTTTGGAATGACCTCTTGGAACTCAGTTTGTGACAAATTCAGGTTTTTGTGTATCTAGTGCTGCCATTTGTTGATATGTGGAATGATGTTTATCTGTATTAGCTCATTTGTGGTGAGAAGAATGACTTCTTTATTCTTGACCCTTTGACCATGACCACAGTTCCCATGACACTTGTGACAGTGTTGCTGGGTGCAATTATTAGCTGTGGGACAGGGGATTGGGACCATTGCCAGATGCCATGGGATGCTTTTTCCTTGATTTTTGAACTGAATAAGTCTTAAAATGGAATTATATAACTGTAATTTCTCAACTGCAGAATTTCCAGGTTCCCACCAAGATTTAAGGCATATTCAGAGACTAAAGCTTGTTTCATTGCTTTTCTACATTTGCCAATGGGCAGGGTCAGAAAAGACACAGACGCCAACTTAAGGAATAAGTGTAATTTACTATAAAATAAAACTGCAAAGCATTGCCAAAGGATGAGATAAGCAAAGGATAAGCATCAGCTGGGGGAAGCCACTGTCAGAGCAAAGGACTGGAAAACAATTCCTGGTAACTGGGAAATCCTGCAGGTGTTTCCACCCACAGAAAACCAGGCTTCCGACTTAGCTGTGAGAGGGTCTCGTTTTTATTCTGTTGAATAAACAAGCTGCCATAAATTCTATGGCAGTAACATCTGGTTTCTTCCCCCTACTGGGTTTCTTCCAAAGCCTGGCCAGGGCTCAAGGAGGAACCAAGGGAGTTGTCTTTGATCCTATAATCCCAAACAAGGCTAGGTTTGGCTTTGCCTGGGTTCTAAATACTGAAACCATGTTTTGCCAATGAGTGGATACATATAAAATTGTTAATTATTTGTTAATGAGCAGTACATATAACATTTGGTAGGAAGGTTCATGTAGAGGTCAACTTTGGCCCAAGGTCTGTTTTTTAGGCCTTAGTACCTCAACATTTTGTTGTTGTTACCATGAAGCGTGATGAGTAGAAATCTGCAGCTGTAGTCCTGCATCAAACATCCTTATTGAAACCAAATTTCAGGTTTTTTTAACAAAAAATACTAAAATTGGAAACTTGTGAGCGTAGCAGGATGTTCTTTCTGTGTAAGTGGTGGTGAAACAGTTTGAACTTCACCTAGTTGTAAAAATCACCAGTGATGGAGGGAAGGGTGGTCATGTTGCTTTTGGTGTTGAAGAATGCTGATATCAGCCTGACTGAAAGCCCTCAAAATTAAACAAGATGAGGATGAGGATGTGAAGAAACTGGTGTTTCCTGATGGGAACTAGCACTGGCAGGGATGTGGGAGACAGACATTTCCTGATAAAAGGAATCAATGAGTGGTAGTACTGATCATGTATTTTAAATGAATTATGTTCTGCTGAGCTAGCCTACAGTGTAGGACTGACAGACAATCAGGTTATTCTACAAAAGCCCAAGCTCTCTTTTTTGTGGTAAGGAGTGTGCGTGGAGATTCTTCCCTTAAGTGGGGATGCTTCCCGTGGTAACTGCCTGGGGCTGAGTGAAAGAGATTTGCCCATGGTCATGAGTATGAGTGACCAAAACCAATCTCTTCTTGATGATTATTAAGCTAGTTATGAAGATACTGATTTAATAAGTAATGTACTATAATAGCAGTTATAGCCTTCTGTATTGAGGAAGATCATGGAGCAGACAATCTTGAATGACATCACATGGCAACTATAGGACAACCAGGGAATCAGGCCCAACCAGCATGAGCTTATGAAAGGCAGGTCCTGCTTGACCAACCTTGGTTTAAGACAATTTAAGGGGAACACTCTAAACTGAGTTACCCCTTAGTTTTAACCAATCCGTTTCCACCAGTAAGGAGAAACAAGTAGAGGAGATAAAAGCGAAAAAATACCAGTTTACTAAAAAAAAAAAACCAAAACAGCAACAGGCCAAAAATAACAGTAATAGTCACCAGTTATTTACAAAGTTACTAAAATCTCCTGGACTCCTGAGGAACAAAGAGAAACTCAAAATGGCAGAGTGACCCCTTCCCCAAGACAGCGCCATGGGTGACTGTGTGGGGACACAAAGGGCAAGTGGTGCCAGCCCCCTCCTCTCCCTTCATCTCTCTGGTGGTGGCAGCTCCAGTGGCTGGTGCTCAGTCAAGGGCTGGAACTCGTGGGGAGACTTTGCCTTCTCCTCAGCAGAAGAGGGCAAGGCAAAGCCTTGCTTGGGGCTGGTGTGACTCCGTGCCTTCCTGCCTCGGCTGGGCACTGCTGGTGGGCTGTGATCACCACACTGTTACAAATGGAGAGGGGAGTACTGCCCAGTCCTGCCTCTGCCCAGGCCTTTGACAGCAGACAGTGACTTTATTGAGGTGACCGGCACCCCAAAACTCACTCTGGTTCCACAAGTTCTTATTCATATCCAATTAGATCTGTTACAAATGATTTATTGAATAGACCAAGGAAAACAGACAAAGACTTAAACCAGACTTCTTACTACACAGGATAAACAAAGAGATACTACTAGTAGATAAACAATACAGTGTGATTGAGGCACCTATATTACAGGTAGCGAAGAGAGAGTATAGATTAGGATTCAAATGTGTCTTACTATCCAGTTGCTGATGGGGCAGCTTTTCCTGATATCCAGCCTAAACCTCTCCTGACTCAGCTTCATGCTGTTTCCTTGAGACTTGTCACTGGTCAGAAGAGTGAAGAGATTGGTACCTGTCTCTCCTCTTCGTCTCGTGAAGAAAATGTAGCTGTGATGAGGTCTCCCCTCAGTCTCTTCCAGGATGAATAGAACAAGTGCCCTCAGCTGCTCCTCACACGGCTTCCCCTTGAGGATCTTCACCTATCTTTGTTGTCCTCCTTTGGACACTCTCTCATAGCTTATCTTTTTTATATTGTGGCACCCAAACCTGCCCCCAGCACTGGAGGTGAGGCTGCCCCAGCACAGAGCAGAGTCAATCCTCTCCCTTTTTGGCTGGTGATGCTGTGCCTGATGCCCCCAGGACAGAGCTGCTCCTCCTGGCTGCCAGGGCACTGCTGGCTCATGTTCAACTTGCCATTGACCAGGACCCCCAGGTCCCCAGATGCTTTGCAGCATCTCATTCCCCAGTCTGTCCATACCTCCAGGATTGTCCCATCCCAGGTACAGAATGCAGCACCTACCCTTGTTAGTCTTGATACAGTTGGTGATTGCCCATCTCTCTGATCTGTCCACATCTCTCTGTAGGGCCTCCCTGCCTTCAAGAGAGTTGACAGCTCCTTCTACTCTAGTGTCCTAGACAAACTTAGTATTCCTTCAAGTCCTGCATCCAGGTCGTTGATGAAAATATTGAAGAGCACAGGGCAGAGGATGGAGGCCTGTGGAACTCCAGTAGTGACAGGTCACCAGTCTGATGTCACCCCAGTCACTACAGTGCTTTAAGCCTGACCTGTGAGCCAGCAGTTCACCTATCATGTGAAGTGTTTATCCAGCTGTCTGCTGGACATTTTGCCAGAAGGACACTGTAAGAGGCAGTAGTGAAAGCTTTACTGATGTCTAAAAAGACTCATGTACTGGCTTTCCTAGATCACCTAGGTGAGGTACCCTGTTGCAGAAGGAAATCAGGAGTGACAAGCTGACTTTCCCCTCCTGAAGCCATGCTGGCTGTGACTGATGACTGTTGTCCTCCAAGTGGTTTTCAGTACCTTCAGAAAAATGTTTTCCATGATTTTACCAGACACTGAAGTGACACTGACAGGCCTCTACTTTTCAGGGTCCTCCTTCTTGCCCTTCTTGAAAACTGGGTCAACGTTTGCTAGCTTCCAGTCAGCCAGGACTTCTCTGGATTCCCAAGATCACTCAAAAACCATCAAGAGAGATTTTGCGATGACATCAGCAGCTCTGTGAGGATTATTGGATGAATCCCATCAGGATTTGTCAGAAGTAGATAGGTTAAAGTGGGAAATACACTGTTGGAAATGGTGGAATGGGAATCTGCAATGAGAAGTGAGTTACTAGTCTTCATATGCTTAAGGTTACAGTAAATATTCTGTGATTGATTTGCAATCTGAGATTTAGGTAATTTCCAACAAATTATCTCCTATGTAACTGGTAAGAATTTTGGGGCAAGAAAACTCCTGTGTGCTGGTGCTGTTGTGACATCTCAAATACAGTTATAAAGAGAGGAAAAGTTATAAAGAGAGGAAAATGAGAGTTATGGGTGTTTATGTATTTTCTTTGGGCACGTTTAGTTGATTCAGGCCGGCTTTCTATGACGCCATAAGGCAGATGTGCTGAATTAGATTTAAATGCTTTAGATTAAATGAGATGTGCTGCTACAAGTTTCTGCTGAAGCAGAAACAGGAGAGCAAAGTTTTGCTGGCCTGCAGCTGAACTTTTGTCCTTTCAATTCTTAGAATTTTCTGTTTGCTGAACTACATTCTGGAGAGGTACAAAATAGCTGTGATCACAGTGGCTGGCATTGAAATACGTATTATAGAGTTTTGGCTCTGTTAAAGGGGGCTTTCAGCAATGAATAAGAATATTTTAGCGCTATTGTGAGTGCGTCAGTTACACTTTTTGCAGAGGAGATTTAGGGAACAACTGGCACAGGAAGCTGGAGAAGTGGTTTTATTGAAGAAAATGATGTAAAAGTGAGGCTTAAGAAAGTGTCCTGGCAGGGTTTAATATTACTGTACAGATACAATAACAGTAATAATTCCAAAGTATTAATACATTATCTTAATGCCCTATAATAACAAAGTTATGCATGATATCAGTGACCAAAGATCTGCAGTTAGTAAAGGGTCTTTCAGCCTCAAAGACTAACTTAGAGGTGACCCAGCTCAAGGAGAGGTTACAATAGTGCAGCTGGCTGTTTAGCAGGGAGAGATCAAAAAAAGGCTCACTTGGGCTCTCATATTTGTGGAATAAAGTGATTGGCTTGTAGTCAAATTAAATGCCATAGAAAAGGTAGGCATAAAATTCCTTGCACCCACAACTTCATTTGTTCCTTATGAAGTAGTCCTGGAAGAACTACCTGCTATTAGTGTCTTATTTGCATGGTTGGTGTTCTGCTTTCCCAGCCCTTAGGATGCATCAAAGCTCTTTGTGTCACGCTGTTTCCGTGTGAGTGGAACTAGAAAAGTCCTTGACCTGGTCATGACCTAGGCCTTTACTTCCTTGTGAGCCTGAGCCAAACTGCCAATAATTTGGTCAAGGAGTTGAGCTCATGCCTATGACTACAGTCAATCAACTTTATTGACTCAAAGAGTGGTAGTACAGTTACCTCTTGCCTGTCACCAGTGTGTCTTGTATTGCACATAAATGGTGAGGGTACAGTTATTTGATCAGTTGCTTAGCTTAAGCATTATAATTAATGCTTATTATATACCAGTGCACAAACAGATACCAATATCATTGAATACTTTCAGGAGAAGGGTCAGAAGTGTTTATGTCTCATGCTCCAGTTCCAGGTGCAATGTTTACACATCAGCGAATAGAGAGAGTAGCCTAGCTGACTAAAACCTGGGCCTTATCATGACAAAAGTTCAGAGCCTAGGAGATTCGATATTTGCATTTGGAGGAGGGAATAGATTGGGTAAAGAAAACAGACTGCAAGACACTTTCAGAAATACCTTTTGTACTGTCATGCAAAAAGATTCCTTTTAAATAACCCCAACACTTTACATTCTGGGCAGGACCCTGGCATTTACCAGGAAGATAAAAAGTTCCTGGTGTTCTTTTAGGGCTGAAATTTAGAATCCTATCTTGTTAAGATTGCTATCTACACGTGCTAGGAAAGTCAGCAAGATACTGGTGATGAGAGATACCAGGAGTGGGAGAAATTTCAGCTAATAGCTCAAGCAATCTTAGCATCAATGGTAGGACTATAGCCGTAGGCTGGAGGGAAATGAGTAAAGGTATCATTAATGCCATTCCAAATACAAGCAAAGTGAGCTTGTTAGGCCTAATGGGTGGGACACTGGAGAAATACCTTTAATGTCCAAACTGACTATGCATAGATAAGAGGAAAGCATTGATAGCTTTGGCAGCTTTTGAGACTGCAGAAGGAGGCAGAGAGGGGGCAAAATTTATGCCTAGGTAGCTGTCACAGGCAGAATGGAAGCTTCACACAAGGTTTATCAGATTGACCCTCCTGTTGAGTCATAGGGTGCAGAAAGGATCCCATTGTTTTCTAAACTGCTCTTCAGAGTGGAGAGCGGGTGTGGCTGGATCCAGTTCTAGCTCCAGACTTAGTCAAAGGTTTATGTCTAAAGAATTCCACAGGTGCAGTTGAATCTGTATACAGCTTCATCCCACAGGATAAAGGAAGGCAAACCAATATGAAAAAATTATTTCTTTTTATGGTGTTAATACTCTTCTTAATACTAGTTAGACTAAAGGATCGTAATCAGAATTAGTTACTACACAGTATAGATGGTTAACTATAATTACAGTGACAATTTTAAAGCTGGCAGAATAATCAAGTGGAGATTGATGTTGCTCACTCATACCAATGTCTGTGGGCAAATCTCTTTAACTCAGCCTTGAGAAACAACCTTGGAGGTGTCACCAATCAAAGGAGGAATCTCCGCACACACTCCTAGAAGGGGGTATGTTAAGTGTTGGAAGCATAACACAGGGAAAAAAATAGCAAAGCTCAATATGAGGTGGGGCCCACACATCAGAGCATCAGTGATCAGAGCTGACATGGAAACCTGATGGAGGTTTTTGTTGCCATGGCATCGGGGAGGAATGTAAAGTGGGAAAGGAGCAGTTCAGTGTCAATACCAGGAAATGTTTTGTACCACTGCTACCAGGTATACCTCTTACCAAGAAATACTGCATACAACACAACCACAAAGAACAGAAAATCTGACCACCCACAGAACTCTGCACAATAATGGCTAATAAGGTATCTGATTTTGTATTTAGCTGGGGATGAGAATTTGACATGAAAATTGTAGGGACACGTCTTCCTCGCCTTCTGTAGAAGAGGCACCTTTTGGAAAGACTTGTGTCCTTGGCTATGCTGAGTGTTTTGATATGAGAAATTGAGCTTGTGATTGCCACCGTATTCTTAGGGCTATATTTAGCTGCTCTGCAGTTTCTGCAGATACCGCTGGCGAGCCAAAAGAGCCACGTATGTTGCATTTAATCAACCATAGTATTTGTGAACCTGGCTGGTTCTTTTGAATGCAACTGGGCTTATAGTTAATAGACTCTTGGAGCACCTGGTGCCAGGCCTTTAGTTATGTTTTCATAAGAAGTCCCTGCTGTTAAAAATTGGGACTGGGCTTGTATAGTGATTGACTGCCAGATGTTTCTGGGCCAGCTCTGTTTAGGCTCAGTAGCCTTTAGCTCAGCAGTGTCAGGTAAATTATCACTGCTATCACTTCTTGGTTTCTTTTTCAAGAACTTAGTTACACTCTCTCCTGTGCCAGTTTCTGCCAGGAAACACCGTTCTTCACATCTTCTGAACATTTAACTTTGGGATTATTGAATCAGGCTGGTCTCAGCATTGTTCTACACCAAGTGCAGCATGATCCCCCTTCTCCATCCATTACTGATAACTTTTACAATCAGAATATTGTTCAGACTGCTTTACCCCCACGGAGGCAGAACGTCCTGCTCCAGTAGCCCTGGTCAGATGCCAGGACCCATTGGACTTGTGAGCTGACTGGCTGGGCTGTTAGGAGTGGTAATGGGTGCAAGTGAATACTCACTCGTTTTTCAGTTCTCTGAGGAGAGACATGATGAATTTGGGGGCTTGCAGGATCACAAGATGTTAACAGTATGGGTCACTGGAGGTGTAGGGGAGGTGCTTCTCAGAGTCCCCAAAGTAGAGGGAGTTTTGATTCAGAAGTACCAGGAGAATGTACCTTCCCTGGAGCATCATGCAAGGTCTGGCCTATGAGTGGTGCTGTCTGTGGAAGTAAAATAGCAAATGCCTCAGAGGTCTTTGTGGGCCTTTCTAATTAGAAATATCTGCAGCATTGCCTAATAGCCTCACTGAGTAAGAGTGCCCAAATTATTGGAGTGAAATACTTGTAAAAGGATGTATTGTGGAGCTTATCTGAAGTAATCTGTATGTTACCATTCTTTCTGGTAACTTACTGCATCTTGCTTATCTGGCATGGACCTGTAGTCCTGTGAAAAGCAAGGCATGTAACCCAGAGGTGTATAAATATAAACTCTATTACTGCCCCAGCTGGGCAACGTTCAACTCAGCAGAGGCTGTTCCTTGGCTGTTCTTTGTGGTGCATAGCTCTGCAGCTGCATGCAGTGATAAACTGCTTCTGTGCAGACCTGATTAGAATTGGATAGGAGTTACTCTGCTGTGGAGGTTAGAACGTCCCAAAACCAGATCCTCAAGGTGACTGGCTCTTAGGGAAGTCAGACTTGAGTGACCTTGGGAAGGGCTGAACGGACTCCTGGAATCTGTAGACTGCTGCATGGGGTTAGAGAAGTGGTCTCCTCCATTGTGATCAACTGAAGGCAGAATTTTGACTGCCCATGAGGACGCACAGGTGATGATACCATTGATGGTGGTATCTGCCCCCAAATGAGAAGTCTCTGTAAGGTGCACCCTCCCTGGCATCTGAGAAGGATTATCAGGTTCTGTCTGGGATGCTAACTGTATGTCTGATAAGTCTGGATAACCAAGAGCTGGAGGGTTTCCAGTTGATGAAGTGGTGGGAGGGGCACCAGGCCCTTGCTCAAGCTCTGAGATGGGAAAAGGTGCAGCATGGGGGGCTTGTTGGCAAAAGCCAGTAAAACAAGCATTGGGGCTCTGTGGGCTGGAATACCTGGGGCTAAACAGGCTTTCAGGATTCCTTGAGTCAGGACCCTGGAGCACAGGCTTAGTGGGGCTTTTTAACTACCTTGACACAAGGGGTTTGGTGGGTAACTATGGCTGCATCCTGACAGAGGAGGCAAGATGAGAGAATGAGCATAGCAGAAACTGACTTTACAAGTAGTTGGGACTGTGTGGTGCTGGGCACTGTGCCTGCTGATGTTAATGGGCTCCAAGTGGGCCAGGACTCTTTAGCTAGTGGGTGCTGCTGGGCCTCATGGGACTTCATCTGGCACACAGGGCTACATCTAAAGAATGATTGATAACCAGCATACTTTGGCTAATCCCAAATTTGTGGGACTGCCCCAGGAAATAGTCAGGAGACCTTGGTCATCTCAAGGCCCTTATCTTTGAGCATATGTTAGTGATACCAGAAATATAGTTGTGTTTTCCAGTGGAGTTTGTAGTTGGATTCTAGACCGTACAGGAGGGCCCAGGCTTCTGATTCTGAAATTCAGGGGTATCCACCTCTCATATGATATATTTGTAATTCAGGTTAAATAGCACACAGTAACAGATTTGTGAGAGTGCTCACCTGATTTGGCTAGGGTTTTTGCCCGTGAAAAAGCACTCAGAGACACAGTCATGATGCCTCCATTGACATACTCAGTTTAATAGTTGGTCTGATTCGTAAGCCCCTTCAGGGAGGTAGGAATTGGACTGATTGTCTGAAATTGGTTGGACCAAGTCTTTCTGTCCTGGTTGTCTCGATCAATTTTTGTTTCAGAAACTCATTTTTAGGCAGCTTCCAGCCACCTGTCAAGCTTTTTCTGGGCAGACACTGCCATTGCAGGGACCCTGTGGCCCTCTGATTTCTCCACCATCACTTCAAGGCTTCTAACACAGACAGTGGCAAGAGTCATAGAGCTGTGTCTATTCCATCCTAAATGTCCTGCTGAGCTTCAGACACTTCTTGTTTAAAGGAAGATAACTGCGATTTCAGCTGCATTCAGATAGTGCCCAGCATTTCTAAGACCACAAGCTAACACAAATAGGCAGGGAAGCTTTCCCTTCATGGTTTTATCTTTTTGACTTTTTCTGTTCAAAGATGTGTTATGAATGGATGTGGGGGTTTAGAAAAGTGTCTGCCTTTGCCCAGGCAGCAGGCAGGAGCTTTATTGAGGCGGCCAGCACCCCAAAACCCATTTTTGTTCACAAGTTCTTTAATAATGGCTGATTTGGTCTATTATAGAGTGAATTATTTATTCAATAGACAGGAAACTAACAGACATAAGACTTAAAACAAACTGTATATTACACAGGAATAAGGATAAAAAGAAGCTGCTCTTAGGTATATATAGCGCCAGGTTAAAGGTACCATTAATTTTACAGCTAGAGAAGAAATAATATAACTTAGGATTCAATGTATCTTACCATCCCATTGCTGATGGGGCACACATTGAGATCCTTTCCCTGAATTCCCAGGAAAGTAACCACAGAATCTGTGTCCAGACTCCAGAGAGAAGTCCCCCACACGTTCAGGGTGTGAGTGTAGAAGGCTTCTGCCTCTGTGATAACTTGTGTGTCTTTTATAGTTTGTAAAACAGTGTCTCTCAGTCAGAAGTATTTCTTTCATCTCTTTCCACCTTTGCTCTCCAGACTAAGATGTTTATCCTTAGCTGGGGCTTGAGCTCCTTTGGAGCCAGAGATGACCTTGGGTGATCGGGGAGAAATGGCATGAAGGATTTTGTTGAGAAACTCTTAACACCCTGCACAAAGTGAGGTGTTTGTTCTGTCCTAGCTGGGTTTGACCATACTGAGAGAAGCTTGTTGAGATGCAGACGAACATTCATTCTTGTAGGTTGTCATGGGGGTTTTTGTGCTTTTTGTGCATTTTTGAAGGCTGAAATAGTGTCTGGCTTTGAAGGCACCCTCTCTAAAAACTTTACAGTAGAGTAACATGCTCACCCAGTTGGGTTTGTTGGTAATCCGTGTGCATTCTGGAATGTAACACATGAAGACCTAGAGATATGTGACTTTGTCACCTCCTGAAGGTGTAAGTACTGCAGTAGCAGAAGTGCTGTTGTCATCTCTATGCTTCATGCCTCCCCCCAGCTGAGTAAGTTAGTGCTACAAACAGAATTAGGAGTGCTTTGCTTATAGCTCTAGACTAGAGGCACAGTCATATTTCTCAAACTTAAACTAGTGGGCCATGTTATTATGAGAAGTTTTTACTAAACCCAAATTAATTTTTTCAATTCTTTTGTTGTATTTGAAGGTATAATTGAAATTGAGTTTTACTATCTGAAAACCCTGGTCTGTATTTTATTCTGTAGGCATTTCTTATGTTCAACTCTTAAGTATTGTTTATTGTGTCTCATTATACACCTACCTTGGGGTTTTTTCCCATTATTTTTGGATGAAGAAGGTAAATACAGCAATCTATTGTTAAATTAAAAGGTTGAATGATAACAGAATTAGCAGAATAATGTGAAGAATTTATTTGTCATTAGAGTCAATGGAGTTGTTAGTTGCTTCTCTTTTTATACTTTAACTGTGTTCTGGGAAGCAATTTATGCAACTTGACATTGACAACATTGATGTCCATGGGTTGTGCTAACGGGGTTGCTCTCCTGCCTTGGCAATTTAAGTTCAGCAGTTCGTGATGCATTCTAAATCACGTCTCAGTAAGTGAAATAGGTCTTGATCAAAAGGTCGTAATTTTTGTAAAATTTTTTTTTTAGCATTTTGGTTTTGCCCGAAGAAAAAGAAAACAAGAAAAGATGGACTGGAATATAAGGCCAGTCCAGAATGCTGATGCGAATACAAACCTGCAAAGTGAAGGAGCATGTTTCACTCAGTTACTTCCCAATGGACCTGTCTTTCCTCAGACAAATGCCAACTCCTCTAAAAATGCATGCACTTATGCTGAAAGTAACCAAATCATGTATGTGCCAACCATCAATGCTGCCTTCCCTGTTGCAAATGCGGAAGGATTCAAAACTTCAGATCAAACCTCACCAGGAACATCTGTAACTGGTAATAATTTCTTCATGTCAAAATACTCAGTTAAACGACATCAACAGATGTACATAACAGCTGTAAAACCTCCCATTCAGAACCCTCCTGTGCGGCCAGAGATGGCTCAGACTTCTTGGCCAGTCTCTAATCCCTACAGTTATCCCTGCAGAAATTTACCCCCCCTGTCCTCGCAAATGAACGTGGGCAATAACGTAAAGAACGTGCTTGGGGAGCCTCAGTACGCCAACAGCAGCGCCTACACCGTGCAGCCAGAAATGCTGCAGCACAATTCCATGAGGCTTGCAACACTACATCAAGGTGGCATTCATCCCCAGAATAATTCTTTTCCTCTTGGTACTCCTGGGCAGCATGTCCAACCCCAAATATTTAATCCAAATACTCAGTGCAAAGTTTCATATTCAATGAATCAAAATACTGGGACAAACGTACAGCTGCCACAACTTCAGCCGAGTCAGATGGGATCAGAAGCTGCTAGAGGATGTTCTGCACCATCTTTGTTGCCTGCCAACTGTGTTTCAAGACCTGCAGCACAGTCTTCAATGGGTTTATCACAGGAAGTGCAAAATGTACCTAATGGGTACAACATTAGCCAGCAGAGGTGCCCACTGGATCCGAAAAATGCTCCTAGATTTAACAGTATTCAGCAGCACTGTCAGAAGCAGCAATCTGGAGAAGTCAGTCAATCAGTCAGGAATGTCTGTAATCCAAGTGGAAGTGTGACAGCAAATCAGTTGTTTAATGAAAGCTCTGTGCCATCCCCTGGCATTCCCAAAGAACTGCTGGATGTTGTGAAAGAAATAGAAGCTCTTTCTTCAAAGCCACTGAATGATCCTGCTTCAGTTCCAGAGAGCCAGACAAGTAGTTTGATGAATGGGCCTGTTAATGCTCAGATTTCTTCAGTGTCAGCAGCACATGGAATAGGAATTACAAAGGAGAGACTAGTTTGGGAAGCTGAAAAGCTGAACTCTCTTAAAAAAAAGGTTGTCCTGCTTGAAACGGTTCATAATTATAAGAAAAAAATCTATCATGACAAAAATACTCTCTCTCTTCCTCCTAGTTATCCATGTTCTCCTGCTAATTGTCTTCCATGTGTGCCCAACCAAAATGTAGCACCTTCCCCATCTGAAGCAGTGAGGACAGAGAGGCCCACACTCAAGGTTTCACACGAAGAAAGAAGGGACAAGAACCTAGCCAGTGCCGATAACAGAAGATTGGAGGTGACTCAAAGTAACCCTCAGGTGGAGCAGGGATGCCTTTCATCAAGCTTCACTCCTATTGTCTCTCAGAGCAAAGTCCCAGCTCAATTTAATAATCCTGAGAGCACCTTGGAACAAAGGGATGTGTATGCCCTGGCCTCTTCTCAAGGAACTGTGACTTCCTCGAACAATGCTTTGCGTTTTACTCAAGCAGGGAGCTCTGTCAAGACTGCATCAAAGACAGTGCAAATTGGCCCTGAAAACTCATCATTTCTTCAGTTTGTATTGAGCAGCACAAATGTATTGAAAGAGAAGACAGCTGGTGCTACTGCTGATAAAATCCTGACGAATCTCCTGTGTAGTGAAAAACCACTGCTCGATACGTCTGTCTCGGGCGGAAGCTTGCTAAAAGACACCAGTGAGAAGAACACAGAGGGTTTGAAAGGTGAGCAGGTATCTGTGGCTCACACAAACTCTCCTGCATCAGAAACAACTGCACCTGGTGATGCTAAATTCCAGAGTAAGGTAGCTCCAAAAAACCCGCCATTTCCCGAAAATGCAGCCTATAACCAGAGCAATTGTAGTTACTCTGTGGAAGAGCTGGCTGCATGCCTGCGCTTGTGGGCAAAGCATCCATCAGAATCTGTAAGTGTGCAAAATAAACAGACAAATGAAAGCCCCACAGCAAACCAGATTTCACCCTCCAGCCAAAACACCAAGAAGAGAGGAAAAAAAAATGTTGTAGCTAGCATGGATGAGGCAGTTTTGCCTGTAACAAGTACCTCTGTGGGACAGAAACTTGATACATTGACTTCCAGTTTGGTAAAAAATTTTGAACCTCAAGTTGCGGTTGTCTCTCCTTTAGTACTTTGTGAACAGAGAACAGTAAGTGAGCAGGCAGGCAAGATTCCAACACCTGAAGGTAAAACCTATCCAGCGATCAACTCGGGGAGCACGTGTAGCTTGCGAGAAGAGGGGGAAGGTGGTTTAAATGTGGCAAATACAGCCAAAAGAACAATAGAAAATGCTTGGTCGTCACCCAGTGATTGTGTTCTGGAACAAAAAGTGGACTCAGATGTGCAACAGATCAAATTAGGTGATGAAAACCAAAAGAAAGTTAGTCAATCTGCACAAGATGCCAGAAAAAATCTGCAGCTTGGATTACAAAGCAAGGCTTCTCTTCCTGAATCCGGCATAAATTTTTATAGTAAAATCTCTCAAGAAGGTGTAAGAGACCATGAAGACAAGCAGGCTGTGTTAGAAGCAGGAGATACATCCACAGCTGTGCTGGAAAACGAGATGTTTTGTATTTCTAGTGTGTGCTCTCTTGTTGAAGGTGATAAATTTTATAATCCACAAATAGCAGGCATGTTCAGGTCAGTCTATGAGACACATGCATCAGAAGGAAATGCATCTGGTGCAAGGCAAAAGGAACAACATCTGGACTTGCATAAAACTGAGCTGAGCAGTAACACTTCTCAAAGAGAGAGCTTGCTGCTAAAGATGTTGGAAGAATCATCAGGTCAGTTGGAGAAGGAAGGCAGTGGCAATCCTTCTAAAGCAGTTTCTACCTCTGAACAAAACATGTCATTCAAGGCATCTTTCAAGCATCCTGAAAATTACTTAGAAAGTCTTGGTAATATAAACCAGAAGTTAGCTCTAAATTCACTGGATTCCTCTATCAGCATAACTGCTAAAACAAATGCACCCGCTGTTCCAGGAGACCACAGTAAACAAAATTTCATGCCCAGTAAAAGTAGCACAGAAAAGGAGGTGAACTTTTTTGGAACAGAACCTAGTAAGTATCTAAAAGATCAGCTGCTTGCTCTAGTGAAAGAGTTTCCATATGGCATTGAAGGTGCTGATATGCTAACAAAAGAAGCAGCACAAAATCGTTCTGTGGCTGAAGGGACGGAGAATCAGTCTCAAAAAGAGGTTAAAATTTGTGACAAGAATTCTTGTTTGAAGGACCCAGTGAATCCGATTAAAATTGCAGTGTTAAGCTCTGATCAGGTTCAAGAACTGTCTCCTGGACACAGTCAGTGTCCCTCTAGTGACAGCAAGAGAGCAGTGAGTCAACAGTCAGAAAAGGCTTCAGCTGACAAGGACAACCCTGAAGGCAGTGTCCAGCCTAGTCAGAATCTATGTGAGAAGGAAAAAAACCCACAAGAAACTTCTAACTCCAGTGAGAAAAGTGAAGATTGCTCTTTAATGGGTTGCGTATCTGTAGCATGTACGCCACCACATTGTCCTTCTCAACTAGAAACATCTGGCTCAGAGAAAAATGATTGTCAGCTTTCAAAAGCTGAAAATACTGACTCTGCAGAGAGAGAAGAGAACGACAGTCAATCTGATGCCTTGAAAAAGAAAAACTGCGCAGTGGGAGACCTGACAATTTCTGAAAAAATCCCAGACAGTATTAGCAAAAATAAAGACGCTTGCAAACACACTTCTGCAATGGACAAAAAAACTAGGCCAAAGGTATCCACCTTTGAATGTAATGAATACAAACTGCCTACAACACACCAGGAAAAAATTGGAGCACTTAATTGCTTTGAAAACCAGGATGCTGATAAATACAAAAGTAACATTTGGAAGGAAGATCTGCAAGTCGACAAAGCAACCCAAATGTCAAGTAAAGAATTTCCTTGTGACAAAAAAGAGCACCAGGCAGCCTCCCAAGAGTTATCAGAGAAAACTGACCATACACATGCAGACAACATGGCAAAGTTGTCTGGAAAGAAGGAGAGAGTTTTCAAAACGGAGTCTGTTTCAAAAGATATAACCAAACCAGATTTGACCATGAAATCCAAAACAGACACTCAGCAATTTGTGAAGTCAGAAACTGTTGAAATTAAGCACTCTGAAGTCAGTCAAGGACAAAAAATTAAAACTTGTGAAGAGAACTCAGCTGAAGGACAAAACTGTAAGAAACAAACGGAGGTGCTAAGGCAAGATGTAGGAATTAGTGTCAAAGAGCAAGCAAAATTACCAGCAGAAACGAAACATAAAAAATTGAGTGGTTACCGAGCTGATGGTGTAAAGTTCTCAGATGGTAGCACTGTAGACTTCAAATCAAGACACATGAAATGTTCTCAGCATAAATCTGGCAAAGTTCATCCTTTGCAGGAGCAGCCATTCAAACGGAAGATGAAGGAAAATATGGTTGGGAAGAGAGAACTTAAGAAAGCAAAGCTAGAAGAGGAAAGACTGAAACAATCTGAAGCAAAGAGTTCTAAGCAGCTTGCACACAATTGTTTGCTGAATGCTGACAAAGCTAAAAAACTGAATGGAGAAAATGGTTGGAAACCAAGGAGTTCCTTAGCAGATTGCTCTGTGCTTAAGCTGCAGAGAAAAAGGGCTCGATCTTCTAGCCTGTCTAAAAACTACTTTTCTAACAAAGACAGACATCTCGATGGTCAAAACAAAGACAAGTGCTCTGAGAAAGTGTTTCCTGATAAAAATCTTCTGTACCTAAACAGAAGAAATAGCAGACTAAAGCTACATCTTCAAAAGGAACCCAAAAAACACTACCTGAACAGAGTGGCATTTAAACGTACAGCGCAGGAGCGCATCTATCTGACAAAATTAGAGACATCACCTGTCAGACCCGTCTGGCATAGAACCACCAAAGCATCACAAACCAGCGACTCAAAAAGAGATGTGGCTGTCTCGACAGTGGAGAAGACATGCAAAAGGGAAGTGCTTGAGTTCAAGCTGTGTCCAGAGATACTGTTCAGAAATCCAGCCCCTGGCGAAGAAAGCTTAGCCACAAAGAATTCTCCAGAGAGAGATAAAGTTGTTGTAGCAGGTATGATGCTCTCTTGGTTATTCATTTGCAAGTAAAAAATATGTGCTCATTTTTAAATTCATGTTGCACAAAGCTACAGACAGTTGAAAATGTGGAACTGTAGAGGCTGAAGCCTGTGATATCCTAACTTGCTCTTGACGGACCACAGCTCTGTGTTAAGCTGAAAAAGAACATGGGACTTTTCCTTCAATTTTCTGTAAGTCTTAGAGAATGAAATTAGAGTACTGTAGAGCATGGCAGTTTCAAGTAACTTTGGGAGAAGGCTTTCTAAAGTACTTGTAGAAGATAGCTTGGCTTGGTTATAGAAAGTAGCTTCCCTTGGCGTAAGTTACCCAAGGAGATCTGGTCTTTATTCACTGTTTACCTGGTTGTGCATCAATCTGGCTGGGCAGAGGAGGGAGAGACCTTTTGTGACAGTGAGAAGAGAGAGGGCTTAGGCCAGACATATCCTGCACATAGTCCCCATAACATTTGCTATCTTTGCTTTAAGCATCCCTTTTTCAACATTTTACATGGTGCATTCTGAAGCACATTTATGTCAAATGTTGTATTTGATTTTTAAATAAACCCAAATTTTAAGCTGTATATATCAGCCCTCGGAGTAATTTTCATACCCAAAGGAAATTTCCTTTTGCATGTGCTAGTATATGTGTTAGAATTTAATGCTGACTAGAGGCCAAAGCTTGTGACATAGGAACCTCAGAAACAATTTTTGAAATTTTCTTTTTAGGTGTCAAGAGTAAAAAAGAAGATTGGTTAAAACGTGAACCAGTTAAGCAAAAGAAACTGGAAGAGATCTCTACAGGTGAAGTGACCTCTGAATGTCCCATTTGAAATACAAGTTAAATCGTCTTTGCTTGGTTTTAAATGTTTCTTTACAGTAGTAAACCTAAATAAAGCATTTAAAATTATTATTTACTCGTTCTGCTGATTAAGTGGATACTGTAGAGTAAACTTAGAAGTCTCAAAGATTTGTGTAGCTTTTTATTGCTTTATGAATATGTTGTTGGAAATGTTGAAATTTTCCTGTGCTGTTAACTTGGAGGTAGCACTGGCAACAGCATTTAAATACACTTTTAATTGTATGTAAAGACTGTTTAGCACTTTAAAATATAGGAAGTGATGTAGCAGAATCTAGTGCAAGGCTTTTAAAACAGAAAGTGATTTTTAAAAAAAATCTGGTTTTCACAGTACATTGTTGCTGTCCTCACATAACATCTGTGCTCACAAGTTCCAGGACCTGTGTGTCCCAGTAGTCTGGACAAGATTATCTGTATGACACCCAGAGGAAAAGTGGGGCCACTATTACATCTTCCTCGTTTCTCTTGATTGGCAAATTACTTTTTGAATGGTCTTTTATACCCTGTAGGAGTCAACTGTCACAACAGTGGCAACTTTCGTCTCAGGATCTTGTTTGTTCCATCCTTTGTAAATCTTGGGTGAGGTTGCTCCCAGCTGTCCTTGTTTCTTTGCTTTAGGTACCTCTCTAGCTCTAGTCTTGTTTTTCTAGTGGTCTAATGGGAAACAAAATGCATGCTGTAGCCTTTTTGCTATCTGCTTCTTAGCTTTAGAGCAGAGGACTTGCATGCTGATGCTTGTGGTGTTGCAAGTAACATAGTTTGCAACCTTTGCTGCTTCTCTTGCTGTGGCCTATGTCCTTGGGCTTTGGCGTCTGCCATGTTTGTAGCTCTTCCTCTTGATTCTTCTCTGACTTTCACAAATGCACGTTTTCTGTCACACCCTTCTTAATACTCTTCAGAAGTCTCTCTTGTGAGGACACCCAAATAGCTATTTTATGCTTAAAGATGCATTGGAGATGGTTTTAAATCTGAGGCACCTGGTGCTTTAGGAAGGAGTTTTGTAGCATCCTTTTTGACACTGGAAGGTCTTAGGTACCACATGCATAAGGAGAAGAGTCCTTTGAGACTCTTGCTTTAACGTGCTTGTCTGTCTTGCAGCTGAGGACAGTATTCCCCTTGATACAGCTATACAGATCCTGAATGGCGATGGAGAGACTCTTCACATTCCTGTCAAAGACTCAAAAGAGATGTTTCAGACCTACAGGAAAATGTATCTGGAAAAAAAGATGCAAAAGTCTTGATAGCATTTCTGTATCAAAGGTCTTGCTATCACTGAGAAAAAAAATGCCAACACTAAGAAGGTTTTTTTCTGTTTACTTCATGTTGCTGAATAACCCACAGTTTTCTGGTGGGTGTTGAAAATTTCTCTCCCTATTTTCCTCATATTTGTGAATAATTAACATCTTATTCTGTATTTATTGTGCAAATATGCTTTGGTGCTGTAAATGCTGTTTTAAATGTATTGTTTCTTTCAGCATATTTGATTTTATTTTTTTTAAGATAGAGTAGCTCATTGAATCTTGACCAAGAAAGAACAAACTCATTTATATCATCGTAGCCTGTTTTCTTTCCTGATTCTCAAAAACGTCTACTTTCCATTGCTGGCAGTGGAAAAATATTTCTGCTGCAGAGGGATTGCAGTGGATTCCCAAGCATTACATCTTTATTTCCCACTTACGCTACTCTGACTGTTTTGCTTCTAAAAAGGCTTTCTGTTTTTGTAGAAACTTTTTTTTGTAAACTGGGAATAGAAATGTAAACCCCGCAATTCACGCATACAGATCAGGAGCATTCATGCTGCTAGCCAGTTCTGTTACATTTCTTTTTGTGGAGCTTGTATGGACTGAACTCTTGAGTTCTTAGTTCGAACACAGTGCTTCAAACTGTTGGTTTACTGAAGACTTCTCCTGGTTTTCTTTCTCTCTGCTTTCTTTGCACTTGGAGAGAAAAGTGCTGTTGTTGAAGTGAGGGGAGTTCAAATTCACTCCCATCTGGCTTTTGTTGCTCAGTTCAACTACAGTAAAATGAACTTCTTTGTTTATGAAGTGTTAGATTATGTTTGATTACACATTCACTGTGATGGAACAGTTGTATTTGTCATTGGCTATCTTTTGGTTAAGTGCCTTTTCACTGTTACTCAAAGTTTTAAATCAAATCGTATTTTTACAGATATTTGGTACTCAATTCTTATTAAACCTTTGTGCTGAAAGAAAAACCTGTAGATACTTCACTGAATGATTTTTATACTTGAAATAAAGTTTTGAGGACTATACCTTGTAATTTTTTTTTTTTGTTCTGAAAGTATAAAGTTGTGTTTCTTGCAGTTAGTAAAAGAGGCATTGAAGATACTACTGTAGATAAAATGCAGCTTTAAAATGAGTGGGGGGGTCTTCCTTGTTAAAAGTAAGTTGTTGCAAGTTTGTTAGTTTGTTTTTCTCTCTGGATGCCAAACTATGAGTCTGTGGGGAACGTTGCCACTGAATGATTTTGTAATAATGTTGTCAACTCTGAAGTTTTTCATTTTCTTGGGAGTCTAGTTACTTACACTGTCTGCATTAAGGAAGATTTATCACAGCCTAAAGTGTACCTACGACAAACAACACAGAGTTCCTGTAAGGAATTTAGCCTGGGTTTTGTTCTGCAAAACTGTACATGAAGCTGACATAAATGCTTGAGTTAATTCTTTTCAATAGGAAATTATTCAGTCCATTGACCCATGATGTTTATATCCTAAATATTTGGAGAAGTTTTCTCACTGACCTTGTGCATCCGATAAGTGAGAATGCCAGTTTTGAGTCCCAGTGGATACAGCTGTGTCTTTTTCCTCTCTTATACCAAGAAGTGAGTCTTGGCTCTGTGAGAGTGTTCACAGGGTGACTTGTGCCTACACTGATTTGGGATGGCTGGGATCTTTGGGATAGACTGGCCACTTGCCTTCTGCTCCGTTCTTGTCTTGGTTCGTTGTTATACAGTCAAGAGAGTCACAGATGAGGTTCCAAAGAAGTGTAAAAAAGATATATATATATAAATTGCCACCCATTTTCAAAGACAAGAGGATGACCCACAGAGCTACAGCAGACTGACCAGCCAGCCTGACCTCCTTGGGAATTTTGTAGAACAATTCTTGTAGCCATGACTACCAAAGTACACTAAGGAAAAACATTGGAACAGTGGATTGGATTTATAAAGGATAAATCATACCTGCTCAATCTGATGGTCATTTATGATGACCAGAGAGATTCTGTGGACAAGTGGACTGTACAAAATGTTTAACAAGACTCTTGACATGATTTTTTACAGTCTTCTTGTAGCCAAATTGGAGAGAGAGGGTTTGGAGAAGTGACCCATGCTGTAGGTGGAAAATTAGCTGACCAGCTGGGTTTTGAAGTGATACCATCTGTGATCAGTGGTACAAAGACCAGCTGACATCTGATCACTGCTGCATCCTTCCAGTTGATACTGGGGCTGTCATTATTTACCATCATCATTAATTAATTGGAGCATGGGATGTTATGAACTTTGGCAGGTTTGTGTGAAGAAATGCAGGTCCTTAGAAACGCAAGGGTAACTTGTGTGGGAGTTTAGAGGGACACAGGGTGTGTCCCAAGAGCATTTCTTTCCTCTTGCTCACTTCCAACAGGTGAAAGAAAGGATACTCACAAGAGCTGGTTCCTAATGGTGTGATGAGGCTGTGGCCTGTCCAGCAAGTCCCTATCTTTGGCTTCAGGCAGCAATACCTGTGTAAAAACATGTGCTCCAGAGCCTGGTAAGGACCTCCTGCCCTAACCATCTAGAGGTGTGGTGCTCAAGAAGGTCAGTAGGCTGGAAGGCTGTGTAACAGTGGCCACTTGCTTCACATGACTGTCATGACATGTTGTAACTCACACCTGCTGGTTTGCCATGTGTCCAGCCATGCAGTGATCTGGTCCTTGTAAACCAAGAACAGAGCCAGGCACCAAGGAAAAAACAAACCATTGAGGAAAACAGGCATTACAAGATACTGGGCTTGGAAACAAGTTACCACCACATTTGGTATCAACTTTCCTTCCCAGGTTTTCTTAATAATTCTTTTTCCCATTGGTGAGTTAATGAGGCATTAACGTGAGAAAGCTGTGTGTTGTGCTTTCCAGTCAAGAGTGGTTTTCTTGGTGGCAGACAGGTGAGTTGTAAGCTGGAAATCAGCCTTTTTTCTAGAAACCTGATCCTTCAAGCTAAATCCTCCTCTAAACCTGGCCTTAATGGCTACACTTGCCTCCCTGTCTCAGTCCTTGTCTCTCTGCCATCCTAGACCTAAATACTTTGCCCTGCCTTTTGAAAACCTTGCCTTCTTCCTCCCTTTTTCCTACCCTGGGGCTTCTTGTTTAATTTGCAAGGTCACCATTGCCACCTTCTTTTTTAGAATATTTCTCTCATCTTCCTGGGCTCTGACTTGCCTTCTGCTGCCTGCAGGCCTCCAGCCTGGTTTCATCCCAGCAAAGCTCACAGTCTTTTCCTGGGCTCTCTGCCAGCACCTGGGTCCCAGTGCTGAGACTCTGTGAGGGAGCGCACCTTCTTCTCATTAAGGCTGTGATGATGAAAACTGCTGTTTGTTGGATGGATGCAGGCCTTGCAGTCTTTAGCAATAAAGGTAAAATTCACCTCATTGTTTTCACTTAAGGGATAGTAGGAAGAGGAAGATTCCTGCTTTTGTGGTAATCAGGGCATAAAATGAAAGAAATTAATAGATTTTTGCCAAAGTGACTGTTTTCTCTAACGTTGCTTTCCGTGATTCCATGCACACATTTTGCAGTACAGATTAGTTCATATCACTCCCTGTGCTTATCATGGTGCAGTGATAACTGGATGAGTGTTGCTTCTTTGATCCCTGGGGGACTATCCTCTTTCCTCCAGTCATCAATGCTATTTAAAAAGTCATAAGTAGCATTCTTCTGAAAAATTAAGTACAAATCTAAATCCCTCTTCCATGCAACACTCGTTCAATAGTCTACAAACTGAAATCTAGAAACAATAAGCTTGCAACAAAAGAATCCCAGAGTAAATCAATATAGAAATGGTCTTCAGACCAAAATACAGAGATACAGCTGATGAGTAAGAAAATACTCTGTATGTTAAAGTCTCAAAGTCTTTCCCTTATATCACAGTAGGTATTTTTTTCAGGAAGAAATTACCCTGGCACTGTGATATCTCAAGGGTCAGAAATAGTTAACAATTCCCTAGAGATTTAGAGAGGATGAGAAGGGAGTAGTGGAACAGGGCCTGCTTTAACAGTTGCTTATTGATGATGAATCCCACCTTTAGGACAATAACTGTGCTCTCACACAGTAACCTTAGACTCTGTTGATCAATACCAGCAAAAAGCATAGAAGATAACACTGACGGCTGATTTGATACAAGAGTAGCTGAGTCCTTCCTTCCCCCAGCACTGGCAAAGGCAAGAGCCCTTCAGGCCTCACGTTAGCCCACAAATTACATACGGTTCCCAGGCAGACTCAAGAGATGCTGACTTGTGCCCATAGCAAGATGCTGTGTCTGGAGTGGGGCTAAAACAGCTCCAGCAATACCCTGGTTGCAGAGCCATCAGTGCTGAATGCTTTTGGTGCTTGTTCAAGAAGGCTGAAACCAGGCTGACTCGTCAACCCCAAAGGTAAACGTCCTGAAGAGGAACGGTGTCTCTGGGTGGAAACTGGCGCAGGAGAAGGTTGGCAGAGCTGCTAAAATACCTCAAGGGAACCAGCAAGTGACGCTCCTCATCACTTACCTACAGCTGCTGAGCTGACACAGCTGGCCCTGACACACCTGATCTTTATGCTGTAAAGGCACAGCCCCACTTTTTAAGGGTAGGTTTGTCTAATACAGTTCGTTCTTTTCCCTGTGTGGAGATTCCTACCCTGAGTGTCCACACCCCTCAAGGTTACTTCTCAAGGCCAACACTGAACTCCTCAATTGGTAAGTAGCAGCAATCTCTACTAAATAACTGTTTTTTGCTGGCTTTAATATAATTGTTTCAATATTACTTCAAAACTACTGTGCTGTTGTGCTAGCAGTTTTAGTTCCCTTTCCTGTACTAAATGATATTGACTAAGATCTCTTAGTTTAATCATTATAATTTGTATAAGTGATTTGTATTATAAATATATTTGGTTTGCCATTCCTAATTCTGAGGAAGAAAGTTGTTTAAGAGTTCAATTACACCTGTATAATCCTTTAGACATAAACTATTGACTCAGTCTGGGGCTAGGACTGGATGCAGCTGCACCCAGACACCTCTGTGAGAAGGCATTTAGAAATATATCTGATTCTTTAATGATTTAATTACATTGGCTAAAAACCCCCACTGTTTTTCTTGTGCTTTAAAAGCACAGAGAATGTCCTGAATCTCAGCCACTGCAGAGACATGCTGCAGTGTTGTCAGAAGCAATAGAAGCAGCCTAGGCAAAGAGAATTAATTGAAGGATTCACCTTTAAACGAAACTAAAATTAAGTTTTGCGTAGAAAGGTGCTTGTTCGTGCTCAGAATTAGGAAGAACAGTACAAATACAAATCTGGAAGTTTAATTTATAGTGTTCTCTCAGAAGGGCTTCAAGGAACCAACAAAACAGTATGGATTGGAAATAACAGGCTATAAATGCAAGGGATAAGAATGAAGACTGAGCTGCTCTACCAGTCCATGTAATCTTTCTGCAAGTAACAAGGAAAAAGAATGCTCATTTTAGACATCAATAGGAGATAGATTCTGGCCCACCATGCAAATTAATGTTTTGGGATATTTAATTAGATAAAAAAATGCCATAATTTTTTGGTGGGCATAGACATATTCTGTAGGTGGATGTAAGTTTTCCTAATATAAACCAGCAGGACCAGCAAATCAGCTGGTGAAACAGGGGTTTTCCTTTACCTGCAGAATCCTAACTGGATCTGGCAGTGTGCTTTACAGGAAAAAATCTGCAAAACTATCCACAAACATAATGTAAGAGATTAATGTTCCTTGCTGTAAACAGTTCTTTGTGTAGGAAAAACGACAAATGGACAGCTCGTGCCAAAATTAAGAATCCCTGTGTCAGTAAAGCAGCAAATATTATCTCTTTTCAAGTATGAACAAATACCAACACACTAAGAAAAAGATGAAACCAGAAATCATACAGGTAGGAAAAAAAAGGCAGGTTTTTTGTGTTCGTTATCACAGCTGACTTCCTGAGGCATACTGACAAAGGGAAAAATTTTCTGATCTGATCAACATGGAAGAATTAGTTCAGTGGCACTTACCTTTGAGATGTGTCGGGGTTGTCATAGACTTGTGATTTGCCAAACTCCAAAACAAGTATCCTTTAACATAATGTGGGTTCAATGGGCTCGTTTGGTTCAGTGATTCCATTTTCAACTGGTTGCTGTTATTTTAAACTGCCCTATGCAGTTCCAGTCTCCAGTGTAGTAGCAATTTTTACCAGTATTGGAATCTCTCTGGTAAACTACTGTGGTTCATAAGTTGGCCATTATCCATTCAGACAGCTGCTGGAGGGGAAATACCTGTAAGGAGCAGTGTTAGGGCTGCAAGGAGTACCTACAGGGAAAAGCCTGGAGACCATCTGCTCCATGGAATATAAGCACTATGGATATGTGCATAAATACATAAATGTGCATATGTACATAAATACACAAAGAACGTGTCTACACCAAACCTTGCTGTGGTCATGCTGGCTTGACAGGCAGATACAGAGCAGATACAACTGTCTCCAGCACTGTGGGCATCTCCAGCAACTGCAATATAAATGGGCAGTCACAGGAGCCAACAAGCAGCTTTCTGTAGTGAAGCCTGATGCTGCTTCTCAGCATTTCTGCTCTGCATCTCATGCAGCTAACTATGGTTGAACCTGTTCTGATGGACAAGTAAGTCCAATGCAAATTTCTCCCCTGACAAGACCTTAAAGAGCTACAGACAAGACTTAAACATGCATGAATCCTTAAACCTTAAATTTTAAAACGTTGTTATGACAAAAAGATGCTTTTTATAGAGAGTATGGAAAAGAGAGCAAAGGACAAAATTGGCATGCTTAATATTTGGAAGTGGCTATTCAACAAGGTAACTTCTAAGGGTCTAATGGCTCTGTAACTTCACTGATTTTGTGGACTTGTATTCATTTAGTAGTGTGATGATAAGTTTCCATGCACAGTGTAAAGAAAGGTTCTCAGGGATCAGAAAGTAGAGTAAGATGAGAAGCCCCAGTGCTGCCTGGTGAGGAGGCACTCTGCTGGGTTAGTGCAAGGGGCTTTCAGTTTTTCTGTGCTCCTGGGAGGCTTTGTGGCAAGGGAGATGAGAAACTGCAGAGAGTATTCCACAGTGTTTTGGTGAGAACCTTGCTCGCTCCATTGTTCTGTGTGTTGGGAATAAGAGGAGGGCCAAATGCAAAGTCAAGGAGGACTAGACATGGATGCTAAAGCTGCAAGTGCTGATTCCTGTATGGAGCTGGTCAGGGCTCGTACTGAGATTCCAGCAGAAGAATCCCTGTTGTTTTCTCCTAGCCCTGCTCCGCCCATTGCCTCAATGAAAGAACTGAATGTGTTGCACCCTGCAGTGATTGCAGGAGGGGGAGGAGAGGTGCCTGGGGCGATGGAGTGAAGCCAGGCCTGGAATGGGGGAGGAAAAGGGTCTTACCTGTGTATAAATATTTCTTTCTTTTTTTTTTTTTTTTATTAAAAAAAAAATCCA
>VZRX01006841.1:49881-62381 GCA_013398075.1 Notiomystis cincta
GTTTGTAAAGACAAGTTTCACATTCCTTTCAATTGGAAAAAACAATTAATTAATTAAATTCCCTCAGGCAAGTCTGTTCTGCCTGTAGCAGGATGCTCTGCCTGAAGTGGGGGATAAACCAAGTCAAACCTATTTGGAGAGCTCTCAGTGGTGATTGCAGAACAGGGTGGCATGCTGCTTCCCCCTAAAAATGAGCTTAAGCACAAGTACCAAAGTATATCTAATTGCCTTGCTTGGGAGACTTGGTCTGTGTGTTCATGGTAAGATACAGAAAGAGAAGTCTGTTCTGAAATAACTCTTCTCCTGTCCTGCCTTCTGTTACTCCAGTGGCCCTGTCAACAGGAACAGGTTTCTGTTAAGAGTTTGGTGACAGGGTGGATTAGCTGTCATCTCCAAGAGAGTGGCCTCCTGCTAACAAGGTCTAACACAGACTTGATTTCCAGCAGATGTTGTTAGCTCCTAATTCTTTGTCCCTTTTGTGTCATATCCTTCTTCACTTGCTTTTCAGCATTAAAGTAGATCTAAGTTTTTGAAAATTAATTGCTGAAGAAGCCAACCCAGGCCTCTCTAGAGGAGGTTTCTGCACTCCCAGCTTTTATTTAGGGTTTAGCCATGAATGTATAAATGTGTTTCTTTCCCAGATAGATAAAATACTGTAGCCTGTGCAAGACACTTCTCCTTTTTTTTTTCTTTTTCTTTTTTTTTCCAAGAGGCTCATTAAAATAATTATCCAATGAAAATTTTTCTTAAAAATAACCTCTGCACTCATCCAAGAAGTTTTTGACAGAGCTTTCTGGTATGAATGTAGAGGCACAGATGCAGAGCGGAAAAGCTGGTCTGGAGCATGGTTTGTAAACCGTTAAGCCAAATGTTTAAAGTTGCATTTCTCCTTTTTGGCCTCATAATCTTTGTTTACTCCTTCTGACAAGCCATTTTCCCTTCTCTCTCAGTTTTTGTGAGAGAAGCTGCAGGCAGTGGAGGGTCACAGAAAAAGGACCATTGAGCTGAGATGAGCCAGTGACAAAATTGCCAAAGCAGCACAAACATATTTAGCATTTCTTCTGATAGGTCAGAGACTGGCCAAATCAGACTTACTATAGCTGCAAAACAGTGAGAGAACTGCTGACCTGGAAATAATATATTTAGCTAACTGCTGATTTAACATCTGGTAGACCATAGGGTTGATGTTGCAAAATCAGTGCTTGAACCAGCTGCAAAGCAGGGGAGAAGGGACCAGTTGTCTCTGGGTGAGCCTGGGGAGCTGACTCCTCGGGAAGGCACCTGTGGGATGTGGATGGGGTGATGCACTGCCTCTGGGACAGGCTCAGAGCTGACTCCTCAGGACTGAGGAGCAATCTGGCTCCATGAATGAGGATGTACAGGAGGTCACAGGTCACTACAGCTGAGAGGATGAAAGGGAAAATCAAATACCAAGAGGTAGGCTTAGCAAAATAGGATCAGCATTGCAAATCCCACTGTCTGGGAATCCACAGCCTCAAAGACAAACATTTCCAGGCCACCTTGACACGTGAGGTGGAACACCCCTCATGAGCATGGACCCAACAGCTGCATCTTGCAGGCCCTCTTGAACTGGGAGAACTCAGGATTTTGGGGGTGCTTGTCATGCTCATAACTCCACTTGGCTAATTTTTATCATACCTGCATGCTGCTGAGTTTATTGTAGTTTATACCTGTTAGGTTTAGGCAAACATAACTGGCATAATTGTGTTTTCCTTGTGTTTGTAGTACTTGAATTCATCTGGCAGTTTCTCAGAGCAGGAAACTGTGGGGCTGGAGCCTGGAGAGGCAGGAGCACCGTGTAGATACAGACACCCGGTGTGCTCAGCTTGTAGAACTGTCTTTGAAGCCTGCAGGGGCATCAGAGGGCACCTACATCACTCATGATAAATCTCTAAGGGTCTGTCCTGTGCACACAAGAAACTTATTTCTACCCAATTTTAGGAAAAGATAGAGTCTCCTAAAAGAAAGGAAAATACATTCTGCAGTCACTGGCTAGCAGAGGGGAACTAGCTTGCCTGGGAATTACAGTAACCCAAAGAAAAAGGGATTCTTGTATTAAAGGTTTAAAATGAAGAGGAAAAGATTATTGTAAAAAGGAGATTCAGAAATGAGCAATCCCAAGAGAACTGGGTGAGAAAAGGCAGAAACGGTACAGAAAACCAAAAGATGTTCAAGCTGCAGTTATTTTCAGTGAAATTACAGTGTAGCATTAGACTGAGCTGTGGCTATCACCGCTAAATCCACTAGATGACAGTGTGGAGACTGCATTCAGGCCGACAGCAGCATCTGTCTGTCCTTTAAGGGCCTGTTGCCATGGTCTCGCTGCTAGAAAACCAAAGTTTGCAACGTGCCTCCGCTCCTACCCAGGGGCTTCACTCGTGTCCGTGGAGAGAAGGCTGTCTCGGTCAGTACTAACAGAAAGGTCACAGTGGTGTGAAAGAATTGGGCATCATTTCTGTGGCACTGGCTGTCCTTTCCAAAGCCGAGAGGTCTGGGGACTTGGATCTGGGGAGTGGTGATGGAAAGTGAACTGAAGGATGGAGGGACACCTGCCATCTCTCTGCTGTGCCTTGCCACCAGGCACGGAGGGGGACAGGCTTTTCAGCAGAGCCTGCCGTGACAGCACAAGGGAAAATGGTTTTAAACTAGGAGAGGGGAGATCCAGACTGGATAAAAGGAAAAGATAAGGGTGGTGAGACACGTGCACAGGCTGCCCAAAGAGGTGGTGAATGCCCCATCCTTGGAAACATTAAAGGCCAGGATGGACGGGGCTTGGTGTGGTGGTCTCCCCGGGGCAGGAATGTTGTGGGGGCACACACTGCTCAAAGGGCACTAAACCATCCCATTGCTTAGTGAGGCTTAGCTCATCAGCCCTTCCCTTCTGCTGCACCTCTCCCCTTGTAAAGAGGATGCCTTAGTTTGAGAGACATGAAATATTAATCTGTTGTGCCATTTATTCTAGTGCAGCTTCCCATGCACTGGAATCCCAAAGTGCCCTGAATTTTGTCTTAGCCTCATACAGATGCCTTGAAACTGGCACTTGGCAGCTGTCCTGGTGATTTTATAACACCCAAGGTTTTAGGATTTTTGATGCATGTGCTGCATAAACTTGCCCTTATATGGGATAACATGGAATTCCAAGAGTGAGAACAGATGGATTTTCTTTTGCTTTTCTTTTTCTTTCCATCTAGGGGAAGATTTGCCAGTCTAATTTTCCTTACTGCCTTTTCTGTGGCTAGAAAGCAGAAAAGAAATGCCATGAGTGATCTCGCTTAATAACAACCAGTCTTTGTATCAGGCAGCTCTGTGGAAAAGGATTTAAAAATCAGCATGTCTGTGAATCTGCCTTTTCTTCTAAATTAACCATATATTGCAATTTCATAAACAATTATTTCAGNCATGGCCTTTGTATCAGGCAGCTCTGTGGAAAAGGATTTAAAAATCAGCATGTCTGTGAATCTGCCTTTTCTTCTAAATTAACCATATATTGCAATTTCATAAACAATTATTTCAGTCTCTTTACTTCTCAAACACAGTATTATTTATCATTAAAGGCTGCTTTGAACATAAAACTATTAGGATGCCCCTTATTAGAGTGGCTTACTGCAGCTCCCTTTCTAATGAATTTTTTGCTTTATGACTTGCTGGCTGAGTTTTGGCTCTAACTTTAAATCACACAATTGATTCAGTGTTCAAAGTCAGTTTATCAGACCGTATCTTCATGAAATTGCCTGCCAGCAGAGCAGCCCAGGCAATGAAAAATTAGGATAGAAAACAAAGTAACCTTGTTTTTATAAATTGTCAAACGTTTGGGCTTTGCTTCTGCAACCCTTAAACTCAGAAGGGTGGGGAGCTTCTGACGCCAGCCCAACAAAGCCAAAACCAATCCTCTGGAGTGGCACTGCTTCCTCCTGGAAGGGGCAATGGACAGCCTGGGGCTGTGGCAGCTTCTCCGAGGGGTTTGTCACATGGCTGGCTCCCCTTTTCTAATTTTCCAGTGAGATGTCTGCAAATGCCTATGCTGTAAATTGATTTTGTCAGTGGAGTGCACAGGGAAGGTGTCAGGCCCCAGGAAAACCATTGCTAATGGCTAACAACTGATGCATGTGAGTCTCCTTGCCTGTTGTGTGAAACTGTGTAGCAGCTCAAGACACTCTGTGAGGTATCACAGTTGAAGTGATGACGAAAGACATCATTGGAGAGGACGAGGTCATGAGGGATACTTCAGGAAAAACATTTGTCTTCTCTCAGCTAGCCAGGTCTTACCTTGGTGAAGCAGAAATTTGGGGGGTGTCATGAGGGAGGCATTAAAATTGTGCTGGGCACAGAGCTGGGGGTGGTGTGTACACGGGAGATGTGCAGTCACAGAATTGTGGAATTATTTAGGTGGGACAGGACCTTTAAGGTAATGGACTCCAACCATTAACCCAGCACTGCCTGCCCACCACAGAACCACGAGCCCAGGTGGGCTGGCAGTCTTTTGAATATCTCCAGGGATGCTGACCCAGCCACTTCCTTGGGCCAAGGGCAAAATGCTCACCTGCCCAGGGATCAGACAAACACCTCATCACCTTGATAATCAAATTTATCTGCTTTTATTTTTCAATGCATCAGTCATAGCAGCTCAGCTGGGCCAAGGCTTGTAGGCAGGGACAGAATCTGACCCTTCAACAAAAGAAAATGCCATGATGTAAAATCTCTTGGTACCTTTGGATTAAGAATTAACATGGTAAGTACTTCCTGAATGTGCAAATGCTTAATTTGGGTACTTGGACAAAAAAAAAAAAAACAAAAAAAGCCTAACACTGTGGTGCAGTATAAACTTAAAAATACTTAACTGCACAATGCTGCCAAAATAATTTATAATTTGCCAGCAGAACAAAGAGTTAAATAAGATCCAGGAAAATCCTGATTTTGAAAGAAATATATAATTTTGCATCATCTTCTGAGAGAATATTATTCATAATAAATATACATCAGATCTTTATACAATTTTAATCACTTTTCATTGTACTTTTTCCTGTGGGTTTGTTTCTTTGGGGAGTTGTTGGTGTTGGGTTCTTTTAGGTTTTTTTGGAAGTATGTTGAGGTTTGGTTAGTAAAACCATGTGCTTCAGTCCCTTGGTGCTGAAAGGAAAACCTGGATTGCTATTTATGAAATTTACTTCATTTGTAAGCCACAGTAGAGACAATACTGACACAGACTGGGTAAGAAAAATAGCATTAGAAGACAGAGGAAGAGTCTCATAAAAATACTTTAATGAAGAGGAGACTGATGGTTACCAAGGATCTCAGGGAAAGTATTTTACTTAGCGCAAAGGCCCCAAGACAGATATGCAGGTGGAAATTTGAAATATTGTCAGCCCCCTAGCTGAACTGATAGGCCAGCTTTGAGATTGTAAGAGGTAATTTCTATAGCTGGGTGAAAAGAGATGAAGAGAACTTGATAATGCAGTATTAGTTTTGACCTAAATTAAAATGCAAATACAAAGTGTTTTCCTCTCAAGATTTTGTTTTGGAAGTGCTAAAAATTTGCATTAAAACAAAACAGCTTGACATTTAGCAAGGGAAACACATTTTGCTCTAACTTCTTGTGACACTACAGTAATACAGGCCAAATTTTGGTTTCAAATAAGTTAGTGCAACCCCACTTGGGTTCAATTTGTTGTGACTGATAACAGAACTTGGTTCTATAACCAGTGAACGTTGCTGCACTCTGTAATAAGCACATGAATAACTTTATATAACATGTAACAAGTCATGTTATCTGAAAAATAGTTCTTAGTTTTAAAAATACTTTAGAGTGATTTGTCACATACAGCTTTTCCAACACTGTGTGTTGCATCTTGGATGTTGCTTTTGAATAACCTGATGCTCACTATAGAGCAGAATTTCTGGTCAGACACATTTTCCATAATGTTATGAAAATCCTGTGGCTCCAACAACGAACTACTCATGTTTTTAAAATAAAGAATGCACTGAATTGTGTCAGGGAAACCAAGACACTAAGAAAGAATGGAGATTGACGCTATAATTTCTATCATACAAGGTACTGCAACCAGCAGTTGCAGTTAATTATAGAAGTGCTTCAGAATGATACATTTTGGGTAACTTGGAAGAATCTTCAACTTCAGTATATTCTGCATTGAGTACAGTGAAGATAATATTTCAATTATTCTAATTGTAAACAGAAAGTTTTCTTAGTGGAAAATTTCGATTCTGCAAAAGTTGTTTTTATATCAGGAAAGGAGCCAACTGTTTAATGCCAAAAAGACTTTTAATCAACTGTTCAGCACAGGGTCCATATGGCAGAAAATAAGACCTGTAGTCTCTGATCTTATTTGGGTTTCATCAGAAAGAAGGAAACACATGATCAAGACTACTCTGAACTGTAATTAAGTGTTGTCCTCCTGTTGACCCAGTTATCAAAAGCTACTTCCTCATGTGAGCTGGAAAAATCAAAGTAAGGTTGGTATGACAAAGTGATGCATCTGGGTTTGGAAACTACATGTAGTAACTGTGCTGCTCTAATGGGCCAAAAAGCAGTCAGAAATGCATTAATTGCCACTTCCACGGTGCTTGATGAAAAATACATGTCTGCAAAAGCAGAAAGGCTTGTAATGAATTACTTTTAACTGGAAACTTTGAACTTTGGGTGTTGCTTTAATATTTTCTGCAGAGCAAATAAACACAGATCTAGTTAAAGTAATCTGAATAACTTTGTCTCCTGTCTGAGGAGCAGGTAACAAGTCTTGCATTACCTGGCAAGGCAAGGGAGTCTTTGAGGAAAGCCATCTGGGAGCAGAAGGCAGGGGGTTTTAAGAAGAGGAGTTCTTTGATGACCAGTTTCTGGAGAGGGTAAGAAGGTGGAGGTCTGGCCTGGAACTGGGTGGAACAAAGCCAAAGCTGTCTCGTCTGCCCAGAAATGGAGGACTGGAGGGGTGGAATGTTGAAAATGGGGAAAGGAATATCTTGCAGGCCTTGCTGTTAGCAAGCCTTAGCTTTATATAATTTCCTGGTCAGATTTTAGAGTGAAGCTGGTGTTTAGACACTCCTCTGCAGGCTCTGTGAGGAACTGGCTCTATCACATCCCCCTCAAACAAGAAAAGCAGACCCAGCCCGGGTTCACAGCCTGGGGCACCCTTGGGCTGAGCAGAAGCTGCAGGTAAGGTCTGGACAAGCCAGGAGCTGCTTTCTGGGTCAGGTAAATGAAATAGATCAAACTGGGGGCTGCAGAGCATTTATTTGGCTGAGGAACTGAGAGGCCTGGCTATGAAGGACACAGCACTCACAAACAGCCAGCCCTGTTAGCATGAGACACAAGAAAATGGAAGTTTGGGCTCAGCACTGCAGCTTTTGCACATGAAGCTTATCCAGGGCTTTACCAATTGGATTAAAGCTCATTAATTCTAGTAAAAAATAGTGGGAGTAGATGATAATTGGAGGAAGAGACAGAAGATGCCAAAGAACTATTAAAATCTGCAAATCATTATATGAGTGCCTGTTCTGGATTTAAATGTGTTAATATAAATTAATTATGAACTTGCAATCAAAGGGAAAAGTGGAGTATTTATGGAAGGGGGTACAAAGTGGCATAATCTAAAAATAAAGTAGTTTGGGCTGAATAAGAGGAAAAATGGGGCCAAAAAACTTCCAGTCATCTATCTCCAGCTTCCATGTGTTGATGTTTTCTAAGTTTGTTCTCCAGTGCTGCAGAATATTATGAGATCAAAAAGGCTGACCCATATGGAAATTTCTGCTGGAAAATAAAAGCTATTCCTGCTGCTTTTCTGACACAAGTGAGGTCTGCAAATCACAGGAGTATAGAAAAATGCATCTGAAAAAAATTATTTTAGGAAAACTTCTTCTTTTTCCAATGGGTCTTTTGAATATACATACACCCTTCTGTCTGAGCACAGACACCAAGGATACAGGTCTTTGGGGGCAAGAAAATCCCATGAAAAAAAGCAGATGGAATTTATTAGAATTCCCTCTTAAAAAAAGAAAAAAGTATAAATGACACCCCCTCCCCAAGAGAAAAAAAGCTGAAACATTTCAGTTGAAATATGCTGAAAGAAACCCAAATAAAATATCTACCCCTACTCCTAAGTTTTAGACTCTGGGAAGATTTAAAGATATACAGATTTAATAATGGAAGCAAAACTTTCCTTTGTATCTAGGCCAATTAACTGGACATTGCATTGTATTGAGACACTACTCAGATCTTCACACCTGGTAATGGGATAGAAATTTCAGTAACATGTGTATTCACAAAAATTAGAAATAATTACCACCTCTAAAGAACAACCTCCTAAAGCTGCGAGACACAGTGGAGATATAAAGAATCTATGGTCTGCACCTGAATAATCTACAATAATTTTCAGGTTGAAATAATTAATCCTAGTTGGCCTGTGAATTGAGATGAACATTATCATCTTTCCTGGACATGTAAATTTGAAAGAGTCATTTCTCAAAATCTGTTAAGAAGGCACTGAGGTAACCAGTGCCTCTATAGCTGGTAACACCAGTTAATTATTGTAGCTGAAGAAACAAATTTCTCTTCTAGTAATACTAATTTCTTACAGTATCTATCTGTCAAGTTCCTTATCAAAATGGAAATCAGGTCTCTTGTTGATCAAATTCCTAATATATCTTTGGCACTGGCTGGGATGTGAGCTGGAAGGTAAATGAAATGCTGATGCTTAAGGCAATACTTTGATTTAAGTCTGTCTTAAATTCCTTGCCATCACCTTTAGAAACAATGTGAAGAAAATGACTGGCTGTACATGAGTGCTCCATTCTTTTTTCTTCTTATCTCTGTGCATTTCCTCAGTTTATATCAGTTGACTACCAAATTATGTGTTCAGTCAGCTTTTGGAAAAAAAAAGTCTAATTTTTCCTCCTATGCCTGATAGAGGAGAAAAATGACAGATATGAAAATGTCATCATTTTGCCCTATGGACTCCTTGCAAAATTTAATCCTGCACATGAAAACAATACTGCAAACAATGGAAAAGCTTACAGTTTCATTGGAGAGCAGATATCAACCTCACAGGTGGTCTACTTCATTGTGATCTCTGTTTTTTCCCTCACTTGTATAAATTTCTATTGTTCTTATGTGTCCAATCCTCCAACTTTAAAAGCTTGAACTTTCTTTATGATTCAAGATACATAGATTTTCTTTAAGGGAAAAGTAGTGATGTTTGTGCATGCTTGATGTTCTCATGGAAACAATCAGTATCAATTACTCTAACATGATTTCCCATTTCTGACTTAAATAGCTTTTGTAAATAGTCATTCTGCTGAAATAGAAGACAAACAGCTGTACTATATACACATACCCCATTTGATGTGTTGTCTTTCTACTACAGCCACTGGTAGTAAAGAAAAAGTCATAAACTGGTATTGGATTCATATTTTTTCCAAGATACTTCTGCACCTTCCAGCAAGCTTTAGTTTAGGAACTTTCTCATCTAGAAATTGTATCTATGCAATGTCGTCTAACTGTCCTTGACAGACCCTTCCTCTAGGAACCCATCTAGTAGTGTTCAGAATTTATTTATACTTTGGGCATCCAAACCAACCAGGATGTTATAAAATAACAGGATGTTATGTCCTGCAATGCAGTTAGGCACTACATGTGCAAGTGCTTTTTTTTTGCATTTGTCTTTGACCTGCTGCTTGATGATTTCATTTAGTGCCCCATGGTTCTAGTCTCATGAAAAATACTGACTGATCATTCCCTCACTATCTGCTCCATGCCATTTATGTTTTTCTAGACCTCTATTGTGTCCTCAGTCAATCTCTTTTTTCAAAACAAGGAAACCAAATCTTTTCACTTTCTTCTACAGCAGAGATTGTTTTCTCTTTCTGACCAATCTGACCTGTGTGATCTCTAGTTGCAAAGTCTCATTTTTGGGTGGCCAGAGCCTCTCAGAAGACTGGCTACACCGTAGCCTTACAGAGAGCACCAAAAGGTGGTTTTATTCCCTCCCTGGTCTCTCTGCTCTCGGGGTAGAAGGGCCCACCTTGCGAGGCGCTGTCTGTAAGGACGCAGGAGAACGGCTGGTGACAAAAGCTGACATGTTTGGAGCACAGAATTAAGGTCACTTCACCGTGTGCACGGCCTTGCATTCATCTGTGCTGCTTTTCTCTCTGCTTTGTTAGCTGGGCAGTCCTGGCAGATCTTCCTCTAACTCCTGGCTCCCAAGTTAAATGCTGTCTCTCTGAAGAACTGGCCCTTCTGCATAAAAAACCCCAAACACAGAAGTGATGAAAGTTTATATGCCACATCTCTTTGAAGGTTTTTTTTTCCCTGCCCTCCTGCTTGCTTCCAGTCATTCAGCAGCCTAGAGTGAAAGAAAGAAAAATAAACACAAGAATTCTTTTCCCCCAATTTACTTTGCCTTCCAGATTTCAGGCAAACCACTTCCTTCAGTTCTAAACTGAAGGCAGAGACTACAGGTAGGTTCCCTGATCGTGGAGTCTCCACGAACAAAATTTTCAGGACCATGCTAGAAAGACAGCTGTGAGGAATGGCAGAATGACTGCTGGGAGTGAGAGGTCTGTCTGAGAACTCCTCTGATGCTGCAACCAGAACAGCCTGAGACATGGGATCGATTTGTTCACAGTGAGGCCTTGCTGGCTGTGGCACTTTTCACTGTACAGAGTGAACAATAATTGGTCTCATTGGTATATAGCTCTTTTATATGTGTTTTTAAGGATGGAGATATATCACATGTATATTTTACCAGTGCTCTGTCAGTACATAGCAGCTGAACCCAGCAGCAATGACAGCATTATTTAGATTAGAGCTTAAACATAGAAATGCTGTGAATTTTCACTTTATTAATGGCTTTGCAGGACATCTTGTCTTCTATGCAGTATAAATATGAACTTAAATCATGTAAAGAAGTGTAGCTTTTGTTGTACAACTTAATAGTGTCAGTGGTAGGGTAGCAGGAGAAACCTGAGGAAAGCAGAGTATATAAAGGGGAATGGAGAGAGGACAAAAAGAAGAGGAATATGCAGAACAGAGTGCTAAATAGTGTTAAAGGGGGATTTAAGAAAAATAAAGCTACTCAAAGACCAAAAAAGATTTTTTTTGTCTCCCAGAGAAGCAACAGAAGCTTCTTGGGAACTACTGCCATATAAAGCTGTGAGGAAGAACAGAGAGCAGAAATGTAAAGTATCCATGCCTGTGGCAAATAATTCGTGCAGTAGGCGGGAGCTGGCCCTGCCTGCTGCTCCCTGCTGTTCAGAAATGTCTGCAAGTGAGGCAGTGGGAAGTGCAGGAACGCATCTGGAATGTACCACAGAAACTCACCCCATTTGTTGGCCATTTGAGGGACCAAACACCCTGGGGACTGCACAGCTCTGCTGTCCCTGCATGCCAGCGTGGAGCTGGGTTAGTGGTTGAGATGGTGAAATAGACTGGACCAGGTAAATGTGATTTTTCACACGTACTGGCAGGCCTGCAACATTCAGCATGAAGGATTGCTTAGAGACATACTCATTTATTTCAGATCTCGTTCCTGACTCAAGGAACAAACACCATTAATTCAGAGCCGTTCACTGAAAACATCAGAGCTGCGTGATGGGCAGAAAACGAAACAAAAGACTGCAGAGACCTTCGTCTTTAAAGGCTTTTTTAAAATTCACACTGACAGCACCTCCCACTCCGAAGGTGGACGTGTTTACTCGTGCAGAGGTTAACTGCAGTCAGAGGAAGGGGCTTAGCCCTGCTCAAAGTAACCCAGAACTGGGGCAGCCTGTCAGGGGAGCTGGGAGGGTGTCTGGGGAGCCCTGCCTCGGGCATTGCCTGATCCCAGCGTCCCAGCAGCCCCGTCCTCCCGGAGCCAGCCTGGCAGCTTGTGATGCTGGGCACTGAACAGGGCCAGGGAAGTAGTCTACCAGGAAATTTCGGTCACCTGCAATACATTCTGCTTTTCTCTTTAGGCAGATCACTGGTTAGAAGGAAAATCGGGAGTTTCAGAGTGGCTAATGTAACCTCTACCTACATTTATTGTATCCAATCATTACAACCACAGCTTATTAATAGCAGTAATTGAAAAGAAACTTTGCTTAATAGTGAGGTTTCTTTTCCCCTTAGGCTGCCAACAGCTTTCCCGTACATAATCTCATTTTTCAACATCATTTCATCTACCAGGCTGGGTGTAATAAGTCTTTTACTTCAGTTTTTAGTGCTTAGTCACTCAAGTAAGTTTTCTCCTGATATTTTTGTGCAAGCTCCTCCATCAAGACAGCAGAATCTGGAGCACACAGAGACTCAGACTGAAGGGAGAGCTGTGCAGGGGAGCAGGCTGCTCTCTTGTCATCCCTAGCAGCTCCTTTCCTGACACCCACTTCCCATGAGAATGGCAGCAGCGAGGCACTGTTGGCCGTGTTTTCCAAAGGCACAGGAAGGGAGGACCTGTTTCCCTCTGCAGTCATATCCCCAGACATTACTGACAAGGATC
>VZRX01006841.1:67381-71758 GCA_013398075.1 Notiomystis cincta
TCCTGGATCTTGAGCCTGGGGGCAATGCTGTCAATTAAAAGACTCAGCTTACATTTGTGGAGCTGAACCCACGTGCAGCACTCACTGAAAGCAACACTCTTTCAGGCTGAAATATGTTATTTGGTACAACAGTCATAATTCATATTCTTTGCTATAGTCTGTAGTTTTTCTATACTGCAAGTATCAGTTGGCTGCTTAGTTATTGCTGACTATATTTTCTAAATGTCTTTACACTTAATTTTTGTAGTTTTCTTGTAAAACTCATTTTTTGATTCTCTAACCCCTGCTCATTACACACAAAACATCCTGCCAATCATTTTTGTCCAGCCCTTTGCTCTGAATTCCTTGTTGAAGTGTTCTGTTTTACTCCATTTTCCTTTCAGGTTCCATATGTTCTACATAAGTGGTTTTCAACCTCCAGCTTTTTGGAGACCAAAATTAGTATGGTGGAATTACACTTTCCTATATACCACATTTAAGTCCACCTGATAATAGGCTTTAAAAAAAATTAAAAAATTACCTTTGCATATCCTTTAAAGGCAGTTCACAGAGGACTCACACAAGGACACTGCTGTTTGAAAGCCTTTCTTCTGAATACTGACACTCATTAATCAGAGAGACATCATTACTTTTCATTATATGCATTATTGTTTATTAGCTCCTATGTTTAGTTTCTCTTAACATTCTCCATAAACTAATTTTGCTAAAACCTATAACCATTGCTATTGCACTAGGATCTCAAAATGTCCTTTTTAAATTTCATTTTCTTCCCAGTGTCTCCCTTTTATCTCTAGGCTGGCCATTCATTACAAACGTGGTGCTTACATTCAGCGCTCGAGAAAGATGAAGCTTTGGCAGTGTAACAGCCACTTGTTTATTCCTCAAACAGACCCAGCACAGTTCCCATACAGCCTTCCCTCAGTGCTTTTCCCTTCTTTTCCCTTTCAGGAAATCAATCCCATTTTCATTAACAATGACAGAGTGGTCCTCATACCTTTCTTTTTCTTGTTGTTTTTCCCCCCTTTGGCCACTCTGGCAAGCCTGCCATGCACTACTAATTAGCAGTTTCTTAGATTTGGGCCGTGGTCCTCTGAGATGCTCCATACAAATGGGCTCACAGGCATGTCTGTGCATGCTGTAGGTGCACAGATTCAGCTTTCTGCAATACAGCACAGGATGCTTTTACAGCTGCATTGTCACTAAGGCTTAGCACCAATAATTCATTTCATATAGGTCAGTAAATGCTTCTTAAATGATCTGAAATTTAAATAATCTCTTGTGTAATATTTGAACTGTATAATTTTCCCTGTCCTTGAATATCTGATTGTTTAAAAAAAAAAGTGTAACTAGTACTGGAACCTATTATCCTTAGTTTAGTAATCCACTAGTAACACAAGTCAGGAATTCAAAGGAATTCAGTTTCATGCCCATGAAATGGATGCAATCAGGAGGAAACTTGCTTTATGAAGGTATGTGGAACGACATGTAGAGGAAATTACTTTAGACTTGTTTGAAATATTCATGTGAAGGTGTTGCACTTCATTGCAAAATGAAGGAGAAATAATAATGCACAATGCCAACCTTTAATAAGACCAGGGCATGCTTTTTGAGCTTGGGAAGGCAGAAAACGTAAGAGCATTGTAGCAGGACTTAAACCAATGTGAGGTGATCACACCAGGGCAGTGAAATTATTTAAAATACCAAATTCACTGTTTTAGGGCTGTCTGCATGCTAAGTGAGCTCCTAAAGGTATCAGAACTGTGACTGTACCAGCACTTTGCACTTTATCATAGGCATTCCAGAAAGCCAGAGATGTCCATCGAAGGAGGTCTCACTGCCTCTGTTATGAGATCATCCCTAGGTCATGCTGCAGCACCTCCTTCTTTAAAGAAGACTTGGGCTAAAACTTAGATGCTATTTATATTGTGAGATCATCCATCTTTTCTCATCTCCACAGAGTCAGGAGTGAGGCAAAACCAGAGCTCCTGATGACAGAAAAAGGAGCCTGAATGTTTTTCAGATCCATCAGTGACTTTAGTAGTCCATTATAAAAACAGATGGAGGATCTTGACCACAGAATGTAGGTGCAATAATTTTTAGATGTAAGAAAAGATAGAGAAGTGAAAGGTGGGATTCACTCAATTAAATATGTATGTCTGAAGGTATATCCATGTTTGTGCTGCCCAGCCTAGGTGTAGTCAGAGCAGAGAAACTGACAACTGACAACAAAAGTCCCCTGACAACTGGGGACTTTTAAAAGAAGACTTTTAAAGACATGTATTTTTAAAACAAAGACAAATATCACCAAAGAAGCCAGGTTTGATATTGCTTATATTTAGGAGGCAAGAAGTGGGATAAATGGGCACTAGTCACTGCAAATCATGGGCATCTGGGTGTTTCCAGTTCAGAGGAGCTTGAGGCCCTCACAGTCACTGTGCACTGCTGCACAGGGCACCACACCTGCCCTTCACACTGCACCTCCTTTTGAGGTGGGGCAGGAGAACCGGCACATCGTGAGATGCCAGATTTCCCCTCCGGGGTGCAGGTGTTCACAGGCTGCCCCTGGGTTGTGAGTGAGATTGTGAACCAAAGGATGTCAAGTGGAGTTACTCCAAGGCTTGCTTAGCTGTAGGCATCCTGTTGATTCAGCCAATTTCCACACTATCCTTGACCCAACCACTCATTTTTAGCCTTTTGGTCTCAAAGATGTGTGCTTTCTGATCCATCCCTTGCTCAATAAATATTTCCTTGCACAGTGGCCTAGGTGCAAAGTTGAGAAAGACAGCTAGACTACAACTTGTAGACAACATTTTGCTCTTCCTTGGGATTTTGGGCTTTTTTTTTCCCTTCTGATTTGTGGAATCTCTCATTGTTTTTTAAGAAAAGGATGTTGTAGCTGTACCATGGCAATTACAGTTGGAATACTGCGGTTTTCCCCTCTTTTGACATTCAGTCATCAATGAGAGCCACTCACTCTTCTCACCTATTAATATTCACATTTGTTTCTTTCCTATTAATATTCACACTGGCTTCTACAGTAGCATTTATTAAAAATGTGCATTTTTGAAGCAGTTTTGAAGCTAAAAATTGACAGAACATGTATTACTTTGGTTGCTTTTTCCATGTATGCTCTCTAGGCAATGAGAAGTGTTTGTGCAGGCTGGATTACAATGCCTTAGTTATGTATGCATGCATGTATATTTATAAAATTGATATATGCCATATCCTGTCTGCATATATTGTATAACTAGTGTTAGTGCTTCCATTTGCAGATCTCAGAGCACTTTGCTGAGCAGTCTAATCATTTTTACCTATTTCTTAGTCATGGGGAAGCCACGGTAGAAAGGTGATGTGGCTTGTTCAAAACCACAGCATCAAGTCAGCAAGAAAGGGAATCTATGTCTTTGATTTCCAATACAGTGCTGCATTCGTGGGAAGGGATATCCATCTTCTTACAGGTAACTTCTATTTAAAACAAACACCTTCATTTGGAAATTCAGTTATCAACCTTTAAAGGAGTAAATTAAGGAAAAAAAAAGTCTGTAAAATGTGAAAAACAGGTCCTGCTAGTACTTAGAGCAACACCGGACCAATATCAATTCAGGTCTATTTGCAGGCCATAGTTTGAAGAGACAGTAAATTGTAGTTTAAGGCTCTGAGTAAAAAAAAAAAAAAAAAGGCTGTGACATGGGACATTATGACATTGCTCCAGGATGAACTCACTCTTCCAGTTCAAATATGTAAAATGCGCCTAATCTGGTGTGTTAACTTTTTACTGGCAGGCTTTGTGAAGATCAGTTACTGTCTGTCTGCACCACTCTAATTTTATGCTGGACAAGTAACATCTGTCTTTCTGCAGCCAGCATAAAACTGACATAATCTATGCATCAGGTCCTCCGGTTAATTTGACAGAGAAACAATGGTGTGACCGCATCTGAGCTGAATCAGTTTTGTCCTGCGGTCTAATCGGTGGCACCGAGACCTTGCGCTGATGGTGACGGAAGAGCGGCCCTAGCCCAATGCCCCGACCCCGCTGCCGTTTGGCATTCAGGTTGCCTTGACCATCCCAAACGCTTTCATCCAGCGGGGCAGGGAAGAGAGCGGGTTGCTCTGCTTTCCCAGTTTCCCGAAATAGCAAAGGAATACTTGAGGCCCCCCCCCGCTCCCGCAGTTTGCTGGGTTGCATCTCCCTTTCTACTTAAACCCGCACCGCCGCCGATGCGGCCACGGCTGCACCGTGCTGAGCAGAACCGAGAGGCGCTGGCACGGCGGCGGAGGGGCGGGAGGGCACGGGCAGGGAGGGGAACCGGGCGGGAGCAGCCCCGCAGGCGCAGCGCCGACATCCCGGCGCGCCGGGGCCGGCTGCGCGCACCGCTC
>VZRX01006841.1:71840-185753 GCA_013398075.1 Notiomystis cincta
GCCCCTCGGCCGCGCCCGCCCCCTGGCTGCCTCCTCGGCGGCGCGGCAGTGCCGGCGGGGCTATGGCTGCGGAGGAGGTGCTGCAGGGCGCGGACCACTACAAGAGCGAGATCGAGCGGCTGACCCGGGAGCTCTCCGAGACGACCCACGAGAAGATCCAGGCGGCGGAGTATGGGCTGGTGGTGCTGGAGGAGAAGCTCACCCTCAAGCAGCAGTACGATGAGTTGGAGGCGGAGTATGACGGCCTCAAGCAGGAGCTGGAGCAGCTGAAGGAGGTGAGCCAGCCCGGGCTTTTGTCTCGCCCCGCCGCCGGGGGCTGCGTGCAGGTGCGGGGCGCCCCACGGTGTCCCTGCCCCTGCAGGTGGGCGAGCGGGGATGCGATGCGCGGCCCCGGAGCGGCTGCGGGCTCCGGCGGTGGGGAGGAGGGGTTTCCCGGGGCCGAGGATCAGCCGGGACCGCGGAGCTTAAGGACGGATTACAGCGGATCGCAGCCCCCTTGCCCTGAGAAATTTCCCCGGGGCCGCGCTCCGGCTCCTGCCTCAACTTCTGGGAACAGGCGTTTGCGGCAGTGGAGGGTCCCCCCGGTGCTACCTGCACCTCATCGCCCAAGGCTTTTTTAGGAAGAGGAAATGAAACAGTAGGATGAGAGCTGGGCCAGCGCAGTGCATAAGGAGTCGGGATGTCTGTAAACAGCTGTCTGCAGTGCGTGAGGAGAGAGACAATTCCTTTTGAAGTTATTTATAGACGCGCTTTATTCTGCCAGTGAGGGGAATCGCTGCCATGGGGTGGGGGGGGTATACAACACACTCGAGGTCACCCATCAGTGGAAATTAAACTTCTGCGTCATGCTGAAAGGGTAAAATATTTGATTGGAGAGGTGATTTGGGGTTATCTTTCAAATGTGTTTTTGTAACACTCAAAGTATGAAGTAGGTGGGTGTTACACCTTACCTTTCAGCTCTGCTAAACATGACTCCGAGAAATCATCCCCCTCCCTGTGTTCATCCTTAGGGGAAGTAACTTGAGACTGATAACGGTGCCCGTACATGGGAGCTACGGAAGGGCTGTGTGTGCACACGTATGCAGCACTCACAGCCCTGCACTTCGTGCTGTTTTTATACCATCTCAGAATGCAACTGACTAGGTGTTGTGAAGAGAAGACAAAGCATCAAACAGATATTCTCCCGAATTCAGAATGTATGTTTTTGTTCTAGAAAAAACATATTGCTATATAGAATGTGCAGAAATTCTGTTAGAATTAATGACATTTCTGTTAGAAACCTTGAACATATTCTATATGGAGGGAAGCCACTTAAAAAAATTAGATTATATGTGAATATATTCTCTAGAATACTAACTGATGCACTTTTAGAAATATTTTTAATAAAATAAAGGTTTCATTTTACTTGCAGGTAAATGAGTTATGCTACAGACTTGATTCAGTGTCCAGAAGAGTTGAGAACACTATATTTTCAATATGAAGAATAAAGCTGTTTTTCAGAAAAACCTATTGATCTCCTTAAACTTGATCTCTGCCTCCCCGCCCCCCTGAGCCTAAGGAGTAGGCTCAGGACTTTTGAAACCAGTAATCACAGAGTGAGGGATAGAGATACAAAACTTGCCCTGGTGTGAAGGCAATGCTGTTTGAAATGACCTGACAGTAATAGAGGAACAGAATTAAGGGGGAAAGTGCAATGCAGTTTCTAGGGGAGAAAAGAAGAAGAAGAAGATGAAGAAGGGGATAAGCAAAGCTGCAGCTAGCTGTTATCCCACCATAATCATGTACAGAAGAAGATTGAGCAGAAGCCAGGATGACACATGGGTGCATGTGGCCACAGGTAGAAGAGATAGTGCAAGGAATCGAGTTGGAATTATTAAACTAGAGGGATTAATCAACAGAGTTAATTGAAATGAAAGATGGGCACAAAGTGTCTTCTTGTTTCCCTCCCCTCGAAGTCAGTGGCATTGCATGCCCTGCAGCCAGAGTGCTTCCCGTGGGGCCGTGCCTTCGTGCTGTGCCAGCCACAGCGTGGGGACCCAGGGGATATCCACAGAGGGAGGCACAGGAGAAATCCTGTAGCCTGCCTGATGCCAAGCAAGAGTGGAGCTTCTCCAGTTTCCAATCCAGACCCAGGGAGCTCAGGTCCAGAGCTCTCCTTAGCAGCAGGTAGGGCATTTTCATCCCTCACCTAGGCTGCAAGAAATTATTTTCTTGCTTTTAACCTTCATAGCAGAAACCCCACTGATGCTTCCTGTACATGCACCCTGCAAAGGAGAATTTTCTCCTAGCCCTTCCTGTTGCAGTAATCTGTTTTCTGCTTCTGTATTAGCACCACCTCCGTTACGACAGTTCCCTCAGCACAAGTCAGACCCGTACTGGTGAGACACAAGCGAATGGTGCCTCTGACCACACCAGTGAGGCAGAATTTAGGTAGTTCAGGCAAATTGTCCTGTGGAGCACCGATGTGGGACTGTAGGGTTCTGTCTGAAAGCTCTTAAAGGGGGCAGAGAAGCCCAAAGACACATTTTTATTTATTAAAGCACCGTCCAGAATGTGTGGAGGAGGGTTTTTGTGTCCTTACTCCAGCGGGCTCTTCCATAAATGTGCTGCCCAATGGTGGGACATCAAATGCCATGACTCACTGGCTGACTGACTGACTGACTGAATGGGAGCTGGGAAGATTTCCCAGTGGGAATCTGTGCTTTGCTTTTACTTCACCGAATTTGCATCTTCTTTGAAGCCATATTGGGGCATAGAAATTAGGCCTCATGTTTGTCCTGGAATAAGTAGTTTGTCCATTCCCAAGGAATAATAGGTGCAAGAGGGAGGCCAGGATTATGTTAGCACTATTACCTCTCCTCCTGCAGACCTTCTCTGAACAGATTCTGTTACTGGGGTTGACTTTTTTTGAGGCAAGTCTTCATTTTTTAACAGTTTTATTATTGATTTCTTGTGTTCTGTTGTTAGGATCTCGTTGTACTTATTACTCAGTTGAAGGGGTGCCCATCTTTAACTACTTAGCCATGGTTTGGCACACTGGAGTCTGAAGTCTTCTATCCTTCTTGGCAACCCAAAACTCCAGTGGACTTCAGAAGTCCTTTTCCATATAAATGGCAATACCTCAGCTATATAATAATTTCCATCACTGGAGAGTGAAATGGTAAACTAAGGCCATTATAGGATGTTGAAGTAAAAGCAAATTACAATATCTTACATTAAATATTAATACTTGTGTACAGGGTATACGCTATGTGCCCTGCAATATGAATTGTTTTAGTAACCTCTGATGTTTCTTCTGCTGTGTTCAGAACTCTCTGCTTTAGCACAAGATTTGGGTGTTTTGGGCCACGAGATAAATTTGTGTCTCAAACCCACTATTATTACTTAAAACTTTAGTAATTTTCATATTTTTTTTTTCAGTCTAAAAATGTTTCTGCACTTCAGTCAGTTACTTCTCAGTTTAGTAGCTTGTTTTCATTGCCTTGCTGAGTTGGGAGTTTAATAACCATCATATTTTATGTAAAACATTTATGTAAAACAGTGGTTTTATTGTGTCTGGGTCGCACATGTTGCATTGGCTGGAAGAATAATATGTGTTGTTAGTTCAATTTCTTTTAATGGAAGTGTAAAGTGGCTTCATATTTATCTTCTTGCCTGAGCTATTTGCTGTAGCTGTCCCTGCTTTAGCATGGGGGTCCCTTCCATGAGCTGTTCCATGATTCCCTGATCAGCTACTGGGCACTGGTGATCCATCAAGTTTCTAAAGCAGAGAAATGTCAGTCACATCTACTCATGATAAAATGGGGATGGAAGGCTTTGGTGTCCAACTCTGCAAGAAGCAGGCCTGGGAAATCCTATCAGAGATTTCTCTTTGGGAATCAAATCATGAACACAGCAGCTGTTCCTCTCCTCGACTCCCTCTCTAACTAACTAATTTTGGCAATTTCTCACTTGGCTTCTTGACTTTTATGTACTTCATTCTGTGGAGACAAACTCTTCTGCTGTGTTGCACATGGCACTGGCTATCTGATTTCCAGGCAGTTTGGTGTTTGCTTTACTTTAAACCAAATTATCTGTGGTAAATGGTTGGAAGCCAGGCTAGTGGTGAGCAGCCCTGTCCTTGGCAGGTGTTTGTTTTCTTTACCTCACAGAAATGTTATATCAATAATTATGAAGCACTTACTCAGTTTACTAATAGGGCTTCCAGAAGTAATTCTTGGTCTGTTTCTGGAAGAGTTATTTGAGGAGTAGAGCTGAAGGTCTCTGGCAGCTTCTTTTCTGTTCTGCTCTTCCTTGCACTGTTTCAGCACAGGTGACTCAATCTCCATCTCTCCTCTCTTCTGAAGTGATGCTGCCCCTCCAGCTCCCCTACTGTTCTCCAAAACCTCCCACTCTCCTGCTACTTGAATCACCTCTGCCTCTTCCATCTTTGAAGTGTACGTTTGGAGGGACTTCTGTGGATCCAAAAAGGCTGGAAGAGGGGGAGACTTCTCCCAAAAATTATCCCAAATACAGCTCTCTTAAATGTGGATTCTTACACACACCTCTCTACATCACAGGATGCTTAGGAAAGTGTGAAGTGGCTCATAAATCCCACTGAGATGGATGTTCTAAATTCTCCCCAGAGCTGGATGTGTTTCAAATATGGAGCTTGGGAGCTGTGAACTGGTGCCATCTCAGTATATCTTTACACCTCCTTCCAGTGACAGCATCTGTGGGCTCGTGTTGGGTGAGGCAAACCATTTTGGGCATCTCATCGTGATCTCACCGCTTTGTCCTTGGTGCCTGTTCGTGGTGTGTCACTCAGAAAGGCTGTGCTGCCCAGCACCCAGCTCAGGGAAGAGGACATTCACTTATTACAGGCTCTGGACTGACTGACTGACTGACTGACTGGGGGCCAGGTCTGTGGCAAAGTATTTGGGAATCCTCGAGGACAGTAAGCTGAGTGTAGGAGAGCAGTGTGCCCCTGACACCAAAAATTCTAGCAGCATCCTGGACCTTTAGTAGCAGAAGCAGAGCTGATCAATTGAGAGAAATGATTGTCATTTTCAAACTGGCAGGTTTTTAAACCACATCTAGAAAACAGCATCCAGTTTGGGCTCCCTTAATACAAGAAAGGCATGGATAAACTGGACTGTGTTCAGCAAAGGCCACCAAGATGGTCGAGAGCTGAAGCACTTGCCCTGTGAGGAGAGGCTGAGGGGGCTGAGCTTGTTCAGCCTGGAAAAGAGAGGGCTGTGATGGACCCACCATCAGCCTGTCCATACATACAAAGAATATTGAGATAGCAGAGCCAGGCTTTTTCCAGCAGTGGCCTCTACCATGTGAAGGATCATGTACCGGGGAAGGAATAACCTCATCCACCTGGCTGGGTGCTGACCTGCTGGGAGGCAGCTCTGTGGAGAAGGACCTGAGGGTCAGGCTGGACAACAAGCTGTCCTTGAGCCAGAAAAGCATCCTTCTGGCCAGGAAGGCCAATGGAATCCTGGGGGGCATTGGGAACAGCAGTGCCAGCAGGTCAAGGCAGAGGATCCTGCCCCTCTACTCAGCCCTGGGAGGCACATCTGGAGTGCTGTGTCCAGTCCTGGGCTCCTTGGGACAAGATGGACACAGAGCTCCTGGAGCAGGGCCAGCAGAGGGTGACAAAGATCCCTAAGGGACAGGAGCATCTCTCTTTTGAGGAAAGGCTGAGGGAGCTGGGGCTGTTCAGCCTCAAGAGGAGACACATGAGAGGGGCCCTCACCAATGTCAGCAGTGTCTGAAGGGAGGGTGTCAACAGGATGGACCAGGCTCTTCCTGATGGTGCTGAGCGATAGAACAAGAGGCAATGGGCAGAAATATTTGCACCTTAACATGAGAAGAACTTCTTTACTATGTGGGTGACCGAGCACTGGAAGAGGTTGCCCAAAATGGTTGTGGAATCTCCTCAGAGGAAGGGAGGTTGGACTAGCTGACCTCCAGCAGTGCCTTCCAACTGCAGCCATTCTGTGGTTCTGTGAAGAGTGGGAAGACAAGAGATAACTGACATAAATTGAAACTATAGAGGTTCAGACTGAATTTAAAGTAGATCTGTGCCCCGTGAGCACAGGCAGTCCCACAGGTTGCCCGGAGAGGTTATGCAGTCTCTTTCTGTGGAACTTTTCAAGCCCCAGCTGGATACAGCCCTCAGGAACCTGGTCTGAGTGCAGAGCTGATCCTGCTGTGACAGAAGATTGCACTAGGGGGAAAAGGTACCAGACAGCAAGGGACCTCGAGCAGTGCAAAGTCTCTTAAGGGTGTGTAGTTAACGTAGTTAATTTGAGTGGCAGGTTGCTGTGAGTTACCCAACACACAGTAATGTCCTGCCTGGAAACAGTGACTGTCAGCAGGCCCACAGCCTCATTTTGTGCTTCAATTTCGTTTTCTCTTGCCTGTCATTAAGTCTGCAGTGACCTGTGGTTACTGAGGGTGGAGTTGGATGCGCTCATCTCTCAGCAGGACAAAGCTGCCTCTCCCTCTGCCACTGCTGCCCCTGTTCTGGCTCTCAGCTGCACGACTGTTCATACTGTCACAGCAGGGTAGAAAGCTAACCTCAGTTAAAAATAACTGAGGAGGGGTTCTTGCTGTCTGTAACCCAGATTGGTTTCATCATCCCAGTACCTTCCTGGGAACTGTTTTACCATTTCCTAAAAGTTAGCACAAGGAGAGGAACGAATGCAGAGGGAAGAGGGGACAGGATGAACTGCTGAAGTGGGTACTGATGTTAAGAGATGCTCATCGAATTACATCAGGATTGCTTCCTCCAAGAGGAAATGGATCCTGTGCATCAGCCTACAGAAAACATAAGCATCTGGAATCATGTTAGGGGAAATTAGGACTACTGTAGAAGCTTTGGCAGCATGCAAAGAAAAATGTAGATGAACCTTTTAGGTTTTTTTCTGGGGACCTGTATTCCCAGTTGCTCTCAGTAATTGTGTTTTATCCTTAGAAGCCAGTACAGATGAATGTGCAATGTTAGTCATCCTGTAATAGCCAGCCCTTTAGCAGGGATGGTCAGCTTTCAGCACTGGGGGCTCACATATTCACAAAATAAATCTAAACAGACTTCAATTGTTTTTCTCTCAATAGTTAAATTATTTTCTTCATTTTACTCTTTCATCAAATAAATCTTTTTCTAATCTGAGCGATTCTGATTGAATCAGTCATCTGGGTTGAACTCCTCAGAGATTAATGGAAGTTACAACTGGATTTTATATCATGGAAAAGTAAATTTTCCATAGATTTTCTAAGAAATATTGGATTAGTACCAGATCTGACTGACTGAGGTGTTAATAGGTGAGCCAGGCATTATTACTATTATTATTATTATAATTATTAATTCTGTTGTTATTATGAACTACTTCCTGTATAAGGCTTACAAATGTAAAATTAGGGGTCACAGGAGAGATTTTAATCTGAAGGTCCACATCTGTTTGGAATTAGGCCTTTTTATAGCTGATTAGAAAAGAAATAATTTGCTACCATCTTTTCACCTTCCTTCTGTGTTGCCTAGTGGATTTTCTTTCTCAGGGTGTGTGTGTGCACTCTGTGTGCACAGCAGCATTCAGGGCGAACACCTGGCTTTATTGAAAGTGCAAGCAGGGGCAAAACAATGGTGGAGAAAATAAGATTTGGCATAAAACAGTAATTTGTGAACATTCATCATAGTAAAATGAGGAGCATTCTCAAAGTCAGATAGAATAAATTTGCACCTGGACAACTTTTATATACCTTGTGCAATTGGCAGTTGGAGGAAAATACATGCAAGATCATGTGTTTTTCTGGCTGTATTGAGGGCTTCTAGAAAAAGAGCTTTCTTCTTGAGATTGAATATGTTTTTTCTTCAGTACCTTGTTCTCTCTTATGTTTTTGCATCAGTGTTTTCTCCATATGGACAATGTGAGTAAAATCCAAATCCCTGCTTGCTCCCGCTTCCCTCACTCTCTGCTACATTGTAGGGCTTTGCCTCTGTTCTGGATTTCCTTTCCCTCTTTGTCTGATACCTGAGGTGGTAATGTTTAATTCAGTACAATTCTGTACTGTACTTCTCTTTTTGGGAGGGATGATTTTAATTTATAATGGCAGAGACTGAAAAGCATACATTCATTTCTGCTGAACTGTCTTACATTTCTCGCATGACTTTCATAACCCTCTTCTTTCCTCATTTCCTTGAGAAATCAACAACACTCATTTTATGTGGGAGGAGAGGGAGTATTTTCCTAATTTAGAGGAATTCATATAGCATGTAGAGACATGAATGTGCCCTTTGTCCCTTTATCACTTGCATCACTCTCAGCAGATGATTATGGGGAGAAACCTGCAATTTTTTGTACTGTACTGTGAATGCAGTCTGTGAGTACAGACCAGCTACAGATGGAAGTAGCTGGGACTAGTCAGAAGGTGAAAAATGTGCCTGAGCAAGGGCAGGGGCCTAGAGCTGAAGTAGGCAGGTAGAAATTAAGCTAGATGGCAGATTAGTGTTTTATTGGGGTCTTTACATCTCTGCAGAGGGTAGTATTAAAAATAATTTTGAGATTATAATATTTATGTTTCTGAATTTCGTTCGCTATCGAAGTTTAATTAACTTGGTAGTTAAAAGAAGAAGCAGGCCACTGTCCTAAATCTATGGTTTTGGGACAGACCTATGAGACACCAAAAGGCTTTCACTAAGACTGAAATGTGTCCAATCCCATTTTCTTCGTCTCTCTTGGGGTTCCTCCCTCTCTGTCTGCAGCCTCATTCTCATTCTTGTACAGTGTTTGTCTCCTGTTGATGATGGTTTATGTACTTCTAAAGTTTTGGTGTTTTCAATCTATGCCCTATATCTTACTTCGTGTTCATTTGCTGCTCTCTAAGATGTGGAACTGATTTTTTTATATTAAAGAACCTTTTTGTCATGGTGTGAATGTAAGAAATCAGGCCATTTTTGGCAGACTAGACCTTCTATCATATGCTCAGATATTGTAAGGACATGAAGGATTCCTAGAAATACTTGGAAATGTGTTAGTACAGACTGATAATGAAACAACCAAGGATTTGTCCCCTCTGCTTTGTAGCAGCCTCACCAATAAAATCATGACAGCTTTAAAATTGGGTTGTCTGTGTGGATACAAATGGAAAAGAAGACACTTTTCCATAAGGCTTTACAAAACTCAACACCCTTTTTAAAAGAAAACAAACACAAACAACTGTATGGTTTCTGGAATTATTTATTTGAGCCCAAACAAGACAACTGGCACCCAGTGAGCTTATATAATGCACTCAGCCCTTTTGGCCAGCACTGGGAATGGGGCCCATTATCCACATGGTCCTGCCATACCTTATCCATCACCCTCACTCCCCTGAATCCCCCTAAGTTACCTCTGCACTGTCTTCAACCCATCTGCACAGCAAGCAGCTCTCTGGCAGTGATAGAGACAACTCTGTGCTTAACCAAGAAGCATGAAAGACATCCTCAGTTACCAGAGTGAGCCACCTTTCACTTCAGTCAGTCACCTCTGGGGACATTCCATTATTAATTATATAAACTTCATCTTCCCTTCCCGGCGCTTTTTTTTGGTCTGTGATTGTTTGTTTTCAGTTCTGTGATCGCGCAGAGCTCACAGGTGACGGAAAGGCAGCAGGGGCACTGTCGTGAGTTTGATACGTGCTCTGGGAAGTCTGTCAGCACCAAACAGGCTTTCCTTGGATGCCTTGGTCACTCTGGGTGGGTTGAAATGTCAGTGTACTGAGAATGAACTGCAAAGTGCTGTTCCTTGTCACTGGCTAATGGCAAATTCCCACGGAGGGAAGCTGGAAGCTGCTCGCAGCTGCAGTTTTAACTTCTGGTTTGGATACTTAGAGGGGGATGCCCAGCTCTTAGTATTGTAAAGCTCAGAGAGGAAGGAAGGAAAGCAAGCTTTTAAGGATAAAGACAGGAATTTGGGTCAGGCAAAGGGAACAGGTGGCTTGGTGAAATAATTAATTTATAAAAGCTTGGCTGCTGGCCAAACATGAACACAGCATGATTTGGATTTTGTCTTCTCAGGACTGGACTATTGTCTGCTCACACCCACAAGGCACGGTGCAGGATGTCAAACTGCACTGAATCCTGGCCCTGCCAGAAAGGTAGAACTCTCAACTTTTCAGCATTTGAGTGGTAAGAGAAATGGAGGTCTGTAGGCAGATGGAGAGTTCAAAATTGGGTTGAAGTGTCTGTGTGGTCAAAGCCTCTGGTTCTCAATTTGATGGCTAAGCCAAGATACTTAACAACTATGTTGTCCAATTGGAATCTGTGATTCCTTTTATTAAAAATGTGCTCTCAATAGCTTGTAGTTCCTATAATAAATAGTATTAATAAAGACAAGCCTGTGGGGATCTTTTCTCAGGTGAGTATGAAAAGTTTTTCTCATACCCTGAATACCTCATAGAGTTTTTAACAAAGCATTAAAAGTTTGCACAGTTCTGGATAATTCCAGGTGGCTGCAGAGCAATGGCAAACCTGCAGAGCTCACCTGAGTTTTGTTGAAGGGAACATTTGCATTGTCCTTTTTTCTTTGATAACTGCTTGTAATTCCCACCTACAAGCAGTTAGGAAAGGTTGGATTCAAGCATCCCATGTGATTAATGCTGTCTCTAACAATACCTTCTATTCAGGGTTGTGCCTAAGTGTCATTTATAGCAGGTATGACTTGAAGACCAATGCTGAAGCCCTGCCTCCATGGGTAAGTCAAAGATAAAAAGGGGCAATGATTTATTGTTGAATCTCTGCCTACCACCCACTGGCAAACAGCACTGTCATCAAGATGCAAATGATAAAACGTGTTACAAACTGAGAATTCAGATTTCTTCACACTAAAGTAGCAAGAACTGGCATAGTTATAATTATTGTGTCTCAAGTATGTGATCTTGCAGTTTAATGAGTTGTCATAACTCTGCTGAGCTTCTGTGACTGCTCATGTGCATGTACTTGACCAGCCTCAAATGTGTAAGAGCAGGGTGAAAAAGCCCCCACAACCAAACTCACAGCACAGCAGAAATCTGAAGGAAAGAGTTTTCAGCTGACATGGATCTTCCATCTGCAGTAAGCTAAAAATGTACACTAGATCAATTACTAGTCCCTAAAGTCTCAGCCATAAATCTGGGCCCTTGGTGATAAATTTTAAAGTAAATTGTAAGGATATAGTACTAAGGACTCCTCTGTGAAATAAAGTGTATGATATATAATGTTAGGGAAGAGAAACAGAATTTAGATGGAATATAATTGTCTGTGTATACCAATAAGGGAGATGGAGTCTCATGGCACTATTAGGAGTACATTACTTTGGGTATTAGGTAATTCCATTTCTTGGGCATTAGGTAAGCTTTTTATTTCTCTGCCAGATAAGGGCTGTTGTTTGCCATCTGATAATAACCAAACTTTCACTTAAGATGCTGTAAGCTCAGCTGTGTAAAAATAGTAGCAAATCTGGAACAACACAGTTGAGGGATAACATTTTTTCCAACTGTGCTGAATTTAATATTACATCGATGCTGTAGACTCTTAGATGCTTTCTGTTCCCAAAATAAAATCCATATAAAAGTAACAGAACTGAATTATCAAATTTAGATACCAGGAAATGTGTCCCCAAAGTCTGTATTTTTATTTGTATTGGAAGACATTGGGTTTGCTTTATTAAGCAGGGTGAGCACCTTTGCATTGAAACCTGTATGACGTCTTTTTGCCCACATACTTTGAAATTACAGTTCACATACTTGAGTGATTGTTGGGCTGCACAGATGGGCTGCTGGCTTTAAATATTCTTGCTGTACTTATTTAATACTGCATCATGATTTGTAATTTAAAGTATTTTCTGTCTACTTGCTTGTGGAGGGATATTTATTCAAGAACAGAAAATGCAGTGATACCTTCATCATAGTTTTAGCACTTATGTTTGAAAAGTACTTTACTCACTGTTCCCTGGGCTGATGTTAGAGACACTTGGATCCATGCCTATGTTTTTATGGTTGTTGTATTTGCTTTTGTAACAGATTGGACTGATGGGAAGACACTTAAACCTAAAGCCTTGTTTGGGTATAAATAACCCTTTCTCTGGGCATAACAGGAAGAGTTGCAGGTGAAGACCATGCTGTGCTTGCTTTTCATGCTATGAAAGTCTCTCAGTTGCTTGAAATGTGGTCCCTGGTTTCTTAACCAGTGAGAGCTTGGGTTAGGCACCCCCAGCTGATGCTGGGCCAGGTACTGAGAGCTGCTGCTTTGTTGCCATTATTCACTGATGTGCTTATTAAATATTCCAGTCTGAAGATGGGGGTGTGGGAAAGCAGATCCAGAATTCTGCCCTAAAACCCTGTAGCAGAGATTCTTCTCCTGCCATCAGTTATTTTTGTAGTAGAAAGTAACCTGCCCCTTTAAAAGGCGTCCAAAATCTGATAAGCACCATTTTTAGGAACCTGCAGGTTTGTGCTGTCTGTGGAGAAAGGAGTTGCAGCTTTTCAAGTGACAGTGTAATGAATAGTCAAGCACTTACCAGAGCACTGGCACTGGATGGATGCAGGGAAAAGCCAGAGGGAGTGAGTCAGCATGACCTTGGCTGCTGCCAGAGGGAGGGGTATCACATCCAGCCTCCAGGAGCACTGATACTGGCTGGGGTCTTCAGTGCAAAGAGACTCTGGTGAAATAAAATCCACTGGAATAATTAACCACTCCTCGCGTGTGAAAGGTGCCGCTCGTGAAAGGTGCTGCTTGCACACAGAGCCATGGAAACATGAACTTAAGCCAGTTGTAGTTATTCAAAGGTGGTTTTGTTCTTTGTTACCCTGTGACAGCACAGACAGCGGCTGCAAACTCAGAGGGCTGCTCCTTCCGTAGAGCTGCAGTTTGGCACACCGAGTCCCAGCAGGGTGGGATAAATTGTTATTTATTGCATGACAGTAACACCTGGGGATCCCGCGATGCCTGGCACAATGGAAGGCATATAAATGGAAGATTAGAGATTTTACTGTGGAAATAGGACTTTGTCAGGGATTTGCTATTAAGGAATAATAAGGGGGATTTACAGATAACTAATAGAGGTCCAGAAGCTGTGGCGGAGTAGGTTGTTCAGCAATAACGTCAAAGGAAATCTGCGGCTAAATCACAAGGAAAACACGATTTTTCTCAGATCTAGTCCAATCATTTATCTTCCAAATCCTTCCGTTTAAAAAAGCCAGTCAACCAGAAAGCCAAAGCGATCAACTGCCCTGTGCTCAACTGGCCGGGGTGTGCACTGGCAGTGTCTCCCACCGGTGCCAGGGTGACCAGTAAGGCCATTTAGGAATGGTGTTCTGGTAGTTTTGCTACTTTGTCACAATCAAAGCTAAAGGAAAAACGAGGGTGAAAAACGGAGATAAAACTCATTGGTTTCTCAGTTCATTGTTTGGCAGTATGTCAGTGGCAAAAGACCATCAGCAGCTCATCAGAGCACCCTGACCCCTGTGGGCTGTACCTTCCCTTTGTGGTCCCCCTCCCACATACTCTGGATCACCAGAGCTCGTGGAAAGTACCTGAGATCCCAGAATACATCCTCATCTATCTCCCTGAGGAGTTTCCCTTTCTGGGTTGCTCTTTCCCCCTTTGGAAGCTGACTGCTCCTGGCTGCCATCCCACCTATTTGTAGCAGTCTTCCTACCTACTCCTTCCCACTTATCTCTTCCTGAGCCACAGCTCTTCTCTGCTGGGACTGAGGTTTTCACATCAGCATTTACTAATCCCTGCAGCTCGTAGAAACACTTAATTTTTCCTTTGCTCTTCCCATGCACATAGTTGTTCATTGCTGGTGGTGGAAACCAAATTCCAGCCACCTCTCCCTGCAAGGAATGCATCTCGCCTCTCCTTGCCTGCTGCCTCTGGGTAGCCTCACCCCACAAAGTACCCCTTGTTCCTATTGCTGCATGGGGAAAAATTAAATGACAGGCTTTACTGTAGTGAGATCCAGCCTGTGGGATGACCTTTACAATGGGAATATGTGGGAAATCTTCATTTAAATCTGTGAGGCGTGACTTTTGCAGTACTTTGGGAGTTCAGGCCAGCTGAAATCTCATGGCGTGTGTTGAGCACCAGACCAGGCTTCTTGCAGAGCTGGCAATGGTTAATGTGGAGCTTGGACCAGGAGTTTGTAGAGGGTAAGCTCCGTGGGGCAAGGCCTGCCCTTGCCCTCCTGTTTGTACTGAATGAACACAGTGAGCCTCTATTCTTGGCTGGGACAATTAGGTGCTATGGCAATATGAGTAATTAATAATAAAATGGGGCCTCTTCTGTGGATGGGCTGTTAGGAATAATTTCCTTCTGCCAGTTGCTTCTCTAGAATGTGGTTTTGAACTTTGAGATCCTGAAAAAGATAATCGAAACACAAGCAGCTGTCACAAACCTTTAGCTCTGTTTGTGTAGGCAATGGTGGAAAATCACAAAACTAAATTGTTGGATGGTTCACTGCTTTGTGCGTCTTTTGTTGTAACATCAAGCTCTTATGCAATGGACCCCTGTTTGATTAAAGACTCTTCTCACTAAAAGAGGGTTTCAACTGTCCAGATTTTTAACAAGGCGAAAAGAAGCAATGCAAGCTACTGATCTCCTGGTTGCTCTTCACCCAACTGATGTGTGGCACACACAGAATCAGCTGTGCTGGATCAGGGCGAGGTAGGCTCTTCTTTCCAGATGTGGTGCATGAGATGGTGGTGGATATGAACCCTGCCTTCACCCATGTGCCATCTGGGGCCCAAAGATGGGATAAAACGTGGTTGTTTTGTCACATCACAGTCCTTCAACAGCTGTTCCTCATCCCCTTGGCAGGAGGGGTGGCATCTGGCCGTGGGGATGGGCTTCTGAGCGGTGGGAGCACAGTTAAGGAACAGTGGGACACAGCTCCTCCTGTCCTCGTGGCTCAGCGAGGTCTCAAGGCTCTTCCTGTCCATCTTCTTCCCCAGATGGAAAGGAAGCTGAACTCTAGAGGCCTTCAGAGACTTCTTTCACAACTTTCTTTTTATCCTTTGCCAGACCTCTGCCAAAAAAGACGGTTATGACTCTGAAGTTTAAATTTAGGTATCCAAGGGTACGTTATTCCTCCGAATTTTCTACTGAGACCAATAAGAGCCTTCTTCCCTCAATGATCACAAACCTGACATTTCCAGGAAGCTGGCAGCTGGTGCCATGATGGTGAAGGTGACTGACTGAGACTGTCACATCATGATTCAGGGGTTGAGAGTTGTTCCCAGTAAGCAATGCAAGAATCCAAGTGCCCTTAATAGGTTGTATCTAAAGAGCAGGATATTCATCCCTGAATTATTTTTTTCAATCCATGTTCTATTTCTACTCTGGTAACCATAGTAATTACACTAGAATTTTGTGTTTCAACATATTCATGCCCAAAATCTCTGCTGGTCAGTTTATTTTTATAAAGATAATGTCGTGGCCTGCAGCCAAAAGCACTGGTGCTAATAGAGAAGGTGATTTTTATCTGTTCTCACAAGGTATGCAGAGCCAGTTACAGTGAATATTTTTTCAGGTTTTTTCTTAATAAAAATATTGGATTCCATGACAGCACTGTGAATTATGATCTGAATTCTCTGCTGCAGCACCTCTCCTGACATCAACAGAATTATGCTGGCAAAGAACTTGGTTCTTCAGAGTGTCAAGTCACACAACTCTGACAGTGACTTCATTATGGCATTCCCAGAAGTATAAGGTGTTTTGATGGGAGGACTTGGCAGCAGACTGGAAGCACTGGTGACTCAGTGCACAGTGCTCTGCCTTCTGAGTCAAAAATGACCTGGTGTCCTGGCAGTGCAGTTTGTAGTTTGGTGTTCATACTGTTTTTATGAGATGTAAGCCTGTCTGTTTTCATGGAATTATTGCATATTACTTTTTGAAAAGGAAAATTAATATTCTTGCTGCTTTCTTTTTTTGGTAAATTTAATATCAAGATAGCTACTCTTGTCTGTCTATTTTTCGAGTTGGTAGGAGTGATTAATCACCTTTGTAATCTGTATCCTCCAGTCAAATTTGGTCATAATTTGCCATCAAGTATTTTGAGTTTCTCCATAAGAAACAGGATAAGAGCTGCTCCTTGTTTGCCCTGGATAGTTAGGCCTAAATTTGTGTTTCTGAACCTGGCTCACCTACCATGCTGAAGTGCAGATGACCTCCAGAAGTCCTTTCCCATTCAGCTGTGCTTTGAGTCTAAGTGAGGGAGTTCTTAAAAGTGGCTTCAAATCTCACTGTTTACATGTGAAATCCATGGAGGATCTTTGCTTCTCTGTTTGAATTCCCTCATCCCATCCATAAAGGTGAAATAAAGGAATGCAGAACAACAGGTCAGATTTATGAAAGGAGTGTCCTACCAGACAAGGCTGCACACTGGACTGACTCCAGCAGAATGAACTTTTAATACCTGTGGAAGACCTCCTGAGCTAGCTGGAACTGGTGTTAGGTGAACACAGTAAATTCTTTGGTTATGTTTTTATGAATTCATTTTGTCTATATATCTATGTCATTCAGAGTAGGTGGGTTTCTACCTTCTTTGTAATAGAAGTACAAAGTAAGTTAAAAACATATGGGACTGGGGGGGAAAGGTTTCAGTAGGTACTAATTTCAAATTAAAATACTATTTTAATGTTCTGCAACAGTTTTTGTTTGTTTTGTTTCAGCCATAATAATGTAACACATTTCCAAAATGTTTCTCCTGTCTTTAAATATTTTTAGAGACTTGTGAATAAAAGTGAACTGCATTGCAAGACCATTTTCTATTATAGTCTTCATAAGATGTGCTCTGTAATGGATGCAACAGAGGACAAGAAAGCAGCAGAAAAATAGTTGTAATTTAGAGCTGGTAAATTGTGCTGCCTCTGTCAGTATCAAAAAAGCTGGTTTATTTCATATCTGCTAAAGTTCTCGTCCAGAGTAATCCAATCAGCTACAGGCTTTGTAATATTGACATTTTAGTGAAGCATTGCTGTGTAAATATTGCATTTCAGCGTAGTGCTGCATACCTGTAGTAATTACCATGGCTTAAAGAAGTCTGGTTCATAATTTATGAATGACACAGACGTTCCCACAAGCCCTGAGTGATAACATCTTTGATTAGAGCTATACACAGGCACGAAGAAGCTCATTTTGAGTTCACAGGGATTCAGTACTCACTGCCAAACCTGCCATGAGATGGGGGAATTTGTGTACATGGCTACAGGAAATCTGCTGGTGGCTTCTGCTGCTTTGCTGGGTGCCTTACTGGAGGGGAAGCCATTCATATGCTCTTAGGGCTGGGTCCCCCATCTGCATGCAGGAATAACTAAAGGGACATTGAATTTTGAGAGCATTTTTTCCAGGGAGAGCACCTCAGGATAAGAGGCTTGTTTGGAGTGTTTGAAGAAGACCAGGCTGACCCAGTTTTTCTGCACATTTGGCGCTGACAGAAATGAATTTACAGCAATTCAAAGAGACCAGGTAGCCTCACTCTCCCTGAAGTCCCACGGTGAGAGCACAGGAATAATTAAGCCTGCCAGTCATACCCATTATTCCTGCTTTGTTTTACCAAAATAAGGGGTTACTGCCTTTACTTACTGACCCTTACCTGTGGAGGTCTTCCTCATTGCCCACTGCTGATTGCTCTTTAAAGCAATTCTGGAAGAATCATGTGAAAAGGAGTCTCTAGTCCCTAACTACAAATTTTTACTAATATTGTGTGGAAAAGAGATATGTATGGAATTTTTTTTTTTTTTTGGTGCATGGTTTAGCATCAGGATCAGCTGACAAATAAAATAGGCTATAAAGGAGAAGGGAAAGGAGGTAGGTCTCGAGGGGCAGACATGTCCTGTTGTTACAACAGAGAAGTCATGGGGATTCTGATTAAAGAGCTGCAGGCTGATCCTAAACAATATTCAAGGAACTATTTTCCTGCCTTACTTTTCACACCAGAGTTGGTAACTACTGCTTTGATCTGTATGTTTTCAGTGCTATGCAAAGTACAGAGCAGCTGGGTTTGAAAGCTTCAGGCAGTCTGTCTGCTTCAGCTGTGTGTCCCTGAAGGCTAGGCCAGCTCAATAAGGGCCAGCTGACAGCACAGGAGCTGTGATCAAGCTTTGGCTCAGGGTCTATGCTTATTCTGAAAGGGTTTTGATGCTTCAGGAAACAAATAAATAAGCAATCCTGCCGTGTTTGCAGTAAGAAATGAGATAGACTCCCTCCCCAGCTGCCTGCTCTGCTCCTCTGCTGGACTCCAGCCTGCCCATGCTGCAGGGATGCTGCCATGGCAGGGAGCAGCACTCCTGAGCACGGGCTCTTGCTGCAGGGGAAAATGGGTTCACACTAATGCAGGGGGCTGTGCATTTTGCTCTCTGAGGGAGGGGGCTTTTGAGGCTGCCAGCTTTTTAGTGCTGGGCCCTTTAGAAGGTTCTGGTGTTTAATTCTGCCTGTCCCAGTTCCCCATCAGAGGAGAAGGGAGGGCACCCCAGGAGAGTGCTGGGCTTGGGCTTTGCTTGCAGCTGGGTGAGTGCCAGAGCAGCATGGGTTTAGCTATGCTGGGATACCTGGGGAGTCTCTTTAGGGCTATGAGTCCTGCCCCCCTTGGGAGGAAATTGTGCATTTTTATCAGTATGTATTTACCTGGCTTTGCATTGTTTCCTGTGTGGCCAGGAATAGTGGCTGTGGGAGCTGCCCAGGCATGCATAGCTGTTCTCTTTGCTGGGCTGTGTGTCTGTCTTGACTGTGTAAAATGTGCTGCTGGTGCCTCCTGAAAGACATTGGAATGTTCTCGGCCCTGCTTGGGTAAGAAGGGCCTTAAATAATGGTATTTCTTCTTTTCTACAGTTTTAGTAGCTCAGCTGTGGAAATATAACTTGGGGGTGATAACTCAGCTTCTGGAATCTTTTTTTCCTGAGGCTGTGTGGGAAGGGGTGAACTCTGTGACTTTCTTATGTGTTGCAAGTAGTTGGGAATGGTATTTAGGAAAGTCTTTTTTTTTCCTGTTAGCTCTGCCATAAAATTCTAAGCACAGAATCCTAAAATGTCAAAAATTTTATCTTTTCTGCGGGGAAAAAAGGCAGTAGTAGAAGAGAAGACTCAGTAATTTCAGCACAAAGCTATGCCTTTATTTTGACTGCAGTCTGAGTTGATCCCCTGGGCTAAGCAAGTGTCAGATATATGATGAATTGAAAGAGAGATTGACTTTCCTGCTTGTTAGCTGACAATTTAGTGATGTTTCTGTGTCAGGCAATGCATGAATGTGAATATTCGTAGCCCGCTCTACGTGTATGAAAGAGAAGTGTACGAAACCAAGTATTTTGGTGGCATTTCCTTTCCCTGCTGCATTCTCTTGCCTCAGTCTGATAAATGAGGCTTCTGCACTCTGCAAGGTGCTGGATGGGTTGGTCAAAGGACTTGAGTTCAGTGATAAGGGTTTGTGTTGGGTACCTGCCCTTGCCTGAAGAAGTTACTAGATGCAGCTTTTGGTTCATCACAGGTTGTCCTCAAAGAGATTTTAACTGGTGGTTCAGGATGCAAACTTTATGGGTAAAGAAGCCTGGTTTTTAGGCTTCAGCTTTTTATGTTCTGTCCCATTTGTTTCTGCCTACACATCTATATTAAATATGTAAGATTTGCCTGAAGCATAGCACAGGCTGTTAAGGTTATGATGATTTTTGTGAAAGAAAACAAGATCGAATGCCTACAAATATTCAGGGTTGTTGCCCAGCAGCAAGTCTCTGTGCTAGTGGTTCTGATTAAATGGAAATTGTGCTGAAAATAATGATTTTCTTCAGTTACATTAACACATTTTTTATTAAAAAAATTCTTTATAAGAGAAGGCATTCCTAGCAGAAATTATACTGCCAGGTTATGGTTTTGTACTATTTTCCTTTAATTAGACCTGTGTTTTTGAAGAATCTGTAGCAAAGATTGAAATTCTAGTCTTGTCCTTACTACTTGCCTGGATGGATCAAACTGCTGATAGAAACCTAAAATGCAATTGCTGTTCTGAATTATTGTTTAGGCTTAAATGTCAAGGGGCATCGTGAAGGCCATTAATACTGGAGGTATGAATTAAATGTAAATTCATACTGGTTTAATTTTGATTGTAACAGGTTTTCCTAAACACCAGCTAGCAGGCAATTTTTCTAATCTCTGGCTTGGCAGTATTTCAGCATTGTTTACTGCATTGTCTGAATTTTTTTCTGCCTCTCAAAAGATGAGAGGAGAGTTTGCCTGCTCAGTGTCAGCTTATCATCTTGTCATTCTTTTTAAGCTATAAATGTATTTTCAAGGATTTAAAGAAAAGTGTGGATTTTGTGTATGTGAGATTGTCTGTTTGTTTTTCCCCCTTAATTGTAGCTGTATCCCAAAGCTCAGGGACTGGAATTACAGAGCCCTATCTGCACAGATGCAGAAATGTGCCCTCAAAATCCAGGGACTGTTAACAGAACTGAGCTTAATGGATAACTGTAACTTCCACGTTTCAAACCTTGCTTCATTTACCTTTCTCTGACCGAAAGGACCTGCAGCACGCTCTTTTTCAAACCTGTAATACCCTATACCTGCCCTTTGAAATGATCTCTAAGGATCATATAAAACATGCTTCTTGCATAGATTTAAATCACAAATAATTGCTGATGCATGTGTGTTTTCTATCCTTTCTTCCTGCTGTGTCACCTTAGTCTCTCTAATTTCTTGTTCTTTAGTGGCTTTATCCTCTTTTTCCAATTACTAGGATTTTCTCTCTCTCCAGTGTCTGGAGTAAAGCTCTGGAAAACTGCATCATGCATAGCTGTTTAGATTTTCCAAAATATTTCTTTGGCTTATATTCAGAGACTATTGAACTGGCAAATAAATTAATGGGATTGTTTTAGAAGATTAGACACTTCTTCACTAGCTATTGTTTACATGTAAAGGGATATTTAAATTTGTGTTTGTCTTCATAAGCTCTTATTGAAATGAGTAACCAATTCAGACTTCTGTCTTTAAAAGTATTACATCCTGTCACCAAAGCTTCTATTCATCTTGCTCACCTTTTTCCACCCAAATATTAAGTAAGGGGGAACCCTTACCTAATGGAGGTAGAGGGATGGACAGACAGTTGGACTGCAAGAGGTCACTTCTGCAAGTGCTTCTGCTGTGAGGAGTTCCTGGCTGGTTTAGGGTGGGCAGCAAACTTTTAGATGACTTCATGTTGGGGAAGATAAGTCCCATCTGAAGTAGAGCTGTACCATCCAGATTTGCTCTTGGCTGGATGGACAAATTCATAGAGTGCAAGGGTTAGGAAGTGCTCAGGGCTTGTGTAGTCTGGTCCTGGGAGTAAAAGATGGAGTCCAACTCTCCTTTAGCTTTGTGTTGAACTCTATGGTTTGCATTTGTCCTGTGGACATCTTGTGAACAGACATTCAGTCTGGATGTGAAGAGATTAAAAGGCAGACTTGACTGGTTCCTTGGCAATTAATTTTAGTAGTTAACTCCCTCTGTGATTAAAAACTCTGTACCTAATCTCAGATTTCAATGTGTTTGGTTTTAAGTTTAAATTCTAGCTGAAAATTTCCTTTTTATATGCTTTTCTTTACTTGACTAAAAAGCCTCAAGGACATTTAAATTTCTGCCAGAGGTGATTTTCTTCTTTCCTTTTTCTTTCTATTAGATGTTGTAGTCATGTCACCCAGCTATCAGCTTTCAGCTCCTAAACAGAGTGAGCTCCTTACCCTCAATGATGAGTTTTTATACAACCTTGAGACAGAATTGTAATTCTGTGCATCATCTCCTGATTTTTGGTGTCCTTTTTAAGTGAGTTGTTGGAACTCTTGGTTAATCCTACATCCATGTAGCTAATGCCTTACTTGGGGAGCAAAATTGCATTCTTGCTTCCTAATTCCTTTCCAAGGATTGTGTTTGCTCTTTCCTGACAAAGAATCCTTCAGAGACTTGTGCTGACTTGCTCATCCTCTACCATGTCTCATTTCTCTTCAGAGCTTTTGTAGCTGTTTTTCATAAAAATGAAAATACTGACTAGTGCCAGACCTGTGCTTGGTTAATTAGAAACAGTCTCTGCAGCCTGTAGTCTTCAGTAGGAAATGGTGGTGAAATTTTAATGGAAAAGCATGTTTGACCTTGTCTTTCATCTCTTGTATATCATCTGCCTGCAGTTATGTAATTTTCCCTGGATAATACTGTAAAATTGAGGAATAATGAAGATTTTTTGATAGTTAGTTTCCAAGATTTTTATATTGCAGTTCAAAAGAATGAATTGTGGAAAAAAAAACCCAACTACTTCATATCTTTGAGAGATAATGGTATGAATCTTGTAGTAAAATCTTTCCAAGAGCAGCATGAAAAATATTGATTCATATCTTCATTCTTCCTCACTGCATAGCTGCAGATAATGATTTTTAGATTTTTTTTTTATAGTATTGTAAAAAAGTTGTATGTTGTAGAGAATTCCAAGCTTGCAAACTTTCTTTTATAAAGGTAGGCAATGAATATAAATAAAAAAAAAGCAATCAAACCAACCCTTTAACGTCTTCCAAAGCTGTGGGGTATTTATCTCACAATTATATTGCTGACAGTGTATCACTTCAAGTTAATTAAGTAAGGTAAGAGGGAAATAGCATTTTGGGTACTAATGTGCTTCTTGACCAATCCCCTTTAAAATGGGTGTGGTGGTGTGCATCTAAGTCTGTGTGTTCATACGAAGTGTTTGATGCCAGTCTAAAATAATGAACGTTACCTGGGGCTCTTTGGACAGAAGAATTCCATTTTGGGAATGCTGAAGCTTGAATCAGAACAAATCTGCGCTTTCTGAGCAATTAAGTTTGTGTAGCAGGAGGAGAGAGAGAGAAAATGTGAAATGAGCCAATGCTATCATGGTTTCATCTCTCCAGGTGATCTTAAAGGTCTGGAGTCCATACGTCAAAATTCAGCAAAGTGCCAGTGCTATCCGCTTTTGTTTTCTCTCTTTCTGTTTTGTTTGTATTGTTTTTGTGGTTTTTTTTGGGGATGGGAATCACTGTTTACTGAGAAGAAGAGATGGGCTGAGGCTTGAAAGAAGTTCTGGCAGCTCTTCAATGAGCAACTTTGTGAACAGCAGATGTCTCAGTGCTCTTAAGATGCAAAAGTAATTTCTCATTGGAACCATATCTGTTTCAAATCAAACCTGCCAAGTTGAAAATGATGGTAATTGAATCACAGTTTCTTAAGCAGACATTTTTTTGTTATTCTGAGAAGAAATGAACAGGAGCAAGACTTGCATCATATTTCCACTGAACTCTTTCAGTGCAATATAACTTTTCAGTTTCCTCAGTACCTCCAGCCAGCCTGGGTACTTCAAATTAATGGTTATGGTAACTAAAGGTGGTTATCAGGATGCTACCAGACTCTGAGTAGCACCTCACTGATCTAAATATTGTGCAGGCACAGAACCTGGAGACGATTCCTGTCCTTGAAATCATAGAATGGTTTGGGCTGGGACTTTAAAGATCACTCAGTTCCAGCTCCTGCTGGATCAGGTTATTCAAAGCCCTTTACAGCCTGGCCTTTTATGTTCCCAGGGATGGGGCATTCACATCTCTGGGTAACCTGTGCCAGGCCCTCACAGTAAAGAATTTCTTCCTAACATCCAATCCAAACCTACCTTCAGCTGATAGCTGTTAACTCCTTGTTCCATCACTCCACGCCCTTGTGAAATGTCCCTCTCCAGCTCTCCTGTAGCCCTTTAGGCACTGGAAGGTGCTATAATGTGTCTCCCCAGAGCCTGCTGTTCTCTAGGCTTGACACCCCCAGCTCTCTCAGCCTGCTTCCATAGCAGAGGTGCTCCAGCCCTCTGACCACCTTTGTGATCCCCTCTGGATTTGCTCCAGCAGGTTGGGGGCCCCAGAGCTGGATGCAGTGTCCCAGGTGGGGCCTCACCAGGGTGGCTCTTCTGTCTATGAACCAATGGTGAAGCTGTTAATGTAACTAGAGTCAGTTTGTTGTGTGAAAAAACTTAGACTTTGTTGAAACAGTTTTTGTAATGGTGGATAAACTGTAAGCTGAGAGGAGCCTCACTTAAGAAAATGTGTTTTCATTTGGAAACAAATTCAGGTATATGTTTGACTTTAGCAGCAGAATAAATATGTTTTCATTGGCAGGCACTCAGGTGTTGGGGTTGGAATTCTGTTGAAAAGCCTTTTTCAAACTGATCCTTTAGTTGCAATGTTACTGCTTACCCCTCACCAGCCTCACTTGCCCTAGTCATACTGTTTCCTCCCAAGAAGTGAATGGAGGACTGCAGATGTCCTTGCAGGTCATCAGAAAGTAGTTTTCTGTCTTGTTATCACAGGAATTTCATCAAAGCACCTGCCCTATTTCACAAGGTTTGTCTGGAGAGGGGTGTGTAAGTTTGTACTGTTTACTTTGATACTTAGAAAACTTAACAAAAATGTGCTCTGCAATCTGATGCAGAAGGAAGAAAGAGAGGAAGAATCTTCTGTAGGTTTAGAAGACAATTTTCTAGGGTAAAAGGCTTGTGGCCATCATTAGTCAAGGTGTAAGTGTACTTGGAGAAGGGGACAACAAGCTCAGTCTTCTTGGAATTCCCATTTGGATATAATGCAGACATAACACTCCATTGTGCTTTCTGTCAAGGGACTGCGCAGCTGAAGAGGAACGATAGGAATAATTTGGCTCAAATTCCAGGGGAATTTTCCTGTGAGAGGTTTGGGATGGAAAAATTAACTGGAAAGTGCCAAGAGCTCTTTGGGAAGGGCTGTTTGCACAGGAGCAATTGCTTCACTGCCTGAGTTGCAGGAGGGGGTGGAAGCAGAAATAAATCTGTGTAGTTTATGAACCCCTGATTATTCCTTACCCTGTTGAGTACTGGTGGATCTGTACTGGGATGGTTCAGGGTAGGATTCTGGCAGGCAGCTCCCACATTGGATTTTGTATTTGCAAGGCAGTGTGCCAAGTGGAATGGACTGTGATGTCCTCCCAGTCCAGTGAGAATTATAATCCCCTAAGTGCAAGCGCTGCTGGGCTGTCTGGGTATCGTTGCTGCCGTGCATCATTGGTGAAAGGTGAGATGTGCCCTTCTCCCTGAAAATAAATGCTTTATGGAGCACATATGAGCAGGCTCTGGAGCTGCTGACCTTTCTGTCAGAACATCAGATTCAATTAAAATATTGCCTTTTTTTAAAAAAAAATGTTGTGGGGTTTTCTGATTCCAGCTCATTGCAGACGATGCAACCCACTGGATTTATATGCAGGTGCAATTTAGCCTTTGAATCTAAAGATAACTGCCTGATTTGTTAACACACAATGTGGAACCCCTGGTATGTTTTGAGCTCTGTAGCTAATGAGCTTTGCAATCAGACCATAATTTAAATCACATAAATATGTTACCTTGTGGGTATTTTTGTGGGATTTTTCTGTTGGTTGGTTGGTTTTTTTAAACCTAGCATTCAAATCTGTTGTTAATTTAAGTATAGCATGTTAACTAGAATGCTGCTCTGCATAGCTTGTTAATGGTTGTTTTGATAAAACAAGATAAAATATTGCAAGTGTTGTGCTTCAGTAATGATGTAAACAGTCTAACTGGAAACTAATTAGTTACTGTTTCCTGGTGTGATGTGTTGTTGATCAGTTAGAAATCCAAGAACTGCTGTTTCTCTGCATTTTGGTTGCTTACTGATGTCCTGGAGGTTAAATGTAGGTGACCCAGTGTACACCCTTTTTGCACCATTAGTTCTTTACGTGCCCATTGTTTCTAAAATATCTTTCACAGGTGAGTGCTGCCTGCATACATTAATTAAAAATGAAATAATGTTGAGTGGAAAAATATTCTTCTTGTGTGTGGGTTTTTGTGAAGCAGTTTGACATACAACAAAGCTTCAAAGGATTTCACTGGCCACACAAACAGGAGACATTGATATGTTTGTGACTCCTTTGTTGTGACAAACAAGAGGTGCATTAGCTTCTTAAATTGAGATTATCACAAATGGAAGTAGCACATTTGCTGTTTTTATTTGGGTCAGCTGCAGCAAAAGGGGGTTTCATCTTGACTGGTTTAAACCTTCAGAATATTTTAATTTGGTTTTGATTTTGAGGGATGGAATGATTTGCCAGTACAAAAAAGCAGCTTTCTATAGTGCTCTTAAAATAACATGGTTATTTCAATGATTAATGGCATTGCACCCTCTATTAGTGATAACACTGGACCACATAATTATAGTTTGAAACTGCAGTAGAAAAAATATCATGTTTCTGTTTATAATTACTTTTTCTTTCAATTTTCTTTTATGGAGATGTATGTTGCTTATTAAGCAATCCACCATGCAGTTAAGTACAGAACTTGATTATTTGCCAGGTTTGTATCAGCAAGGCTGATGTTACTAATACTTGTCAGGCAAAGCTACTGTGAGCTTATTCTTGCTATGCTGCTCTGACAAAATGAATTCAGTAGCATTGCCAAAACATCCACAGAGCTGCAAGCTCTGGGAGGAAGTTCTGGTGGGATTGTTTATCTGCTTAAAGGTAGGCTTTTCTTGAAATCTGGGATGAAGGTTCTTGAGGCAGAATATAAACAGTTATGCAAATAAAGTATTAAAGCAACTGCATGCCAAATTATGTGCTGTAAGTTAATGAAAAAGGGTCTGCAGAGCAAATTGGAGACTTTGGTTCTGTGGAAGGAGAGAATCACAAAAGAGATCACGCTTGGGTGTGGTGGTGGTGGCAGGATCTAAATTAGCAGGTTTGTACATAACTCCAGACCTTCCTTCTTCAGGCTTTGGCCAAACTCAAAGCTTTGTAGCCCATGAGGGCCACATCATCATCATTTAGGTGAGAGTCTTTGTCAGTACCAAAAAAGACTCAGGTCTGTGAGGCTGTGCAGTGGCTGTTTTGAAGGGTGGTGTGAATTGAGTGGAGGATAACAGGACTGAATGATGAATGCTTTAACTAGTTCATAGTTTTTTTCTTTAATCAAGGCAGATGATAAAGATGCTGGTTGTGTGTGTGTGTGTGATATTCTATCATTTCTATGCTGGAAGTCCTTGTGCATCCAGGCAGAGGAAATGGCTTCTAATGAGTACATCTCCAGTCAGACACTGCCTTAATGGATCATAATGGGAATTGAGTGCTTTAGATTTCTTATGGAAAAGGCAGAATCTGTAACAGCTGTTCTTTGAAATATAGTTTTTCCTTCCAGCAAGATATGAAAGAGATGAGGAAAAGAGTATGTGGAATCAATCCCTGACAGTTAAATCTCATCTCTTATTGTAGTTTATTCTGCACTGAACACCTTTGAATGGAGATTTATTTCTCCAGCATAGTTGCACTTGTCCATTTTCCACTCTTCCTTTTCCTCCCCAAGACTGCTGCTCTGTCCCATCTCCTCTGTGGAAGCACACCCCTTTCTGTCTGTACCATGCCAATGATACTGGAGGGATAAGTCAGGAGGAATGCCTGAATTCATGGGAGGTGAGGGAACAAACCAGCCTACACCTCCTTTAATCAAGCAGCAGATGTTTGTGTGGTGCCAGAGCCAGGGGTTCTGGCTATCTGCACGAGGCTACAGCAATGGGGGAAGGTGAAGCAGTCATGGCAGCCTACCCTGGCAGTAGGTTTTCTGTTTCTGTCTTTCCTACATAATTAACTAGCTCTGCCTGGATCTCTTTGCTTATCATCCAAACAGCTGATTTCCTGAAAATGCTTCCAGTTTGATTCCAGCTGCCTCCAGCTCTCTTGCTGGGATGTTTCTGGAGAGGAGCTCTACCCTAAGCAAGTACTTTAGATTTAACCAAAGTGGTGCTGGTGGCTTCCTGCTGGCACTGGAGTCCTAAGTGATGATTCCTTGCTTCCTGCACACTCTGCCAGACCAAGGGAGGACTCCATAACACTGCAAACAAGTTTCAGTCTGGAATGGTGCAGCTACTCTGGTCCTGTGCTGCCAGTTGAGGGTCACAGGATTACATGAAAGAAAAAAAAAGCAGCTTCTGTCTCATGGCAGCTTGTTCCATGCAGCATGTGCCCTCTTGTTTTTTAAAGAGTTGTTACTGGAAAGAAGGAGAATTCAGCAATAACTGCCTTGCTTCTAGTTGACAAGAAGTATTCCCATATCCAGTTGTTTAAGCCATTTAGATGCAATCTGGTGAATGAGTTGCTTAAAGGAAGATGATTAATGTATGTAAACCACATTGTCCAGCTGCAACTTGTTTACCACAGTAAAATGTCAACATTATTATTGGTTGCTATCTTGAAGTGTTAGTATTTCTGTCTTCAGACAATGCAGCATTGCTGGAATACCAATGAGGCAGATGCAGTGAGGAGTGAGAGGACTTCTGAAGCTCCTAAGTCCTTATATAAATCCATGTGAGAGAGTCATTTCATACCTGTCATTTTGGGAAATAATGAGATTTTTGTGCATGTTTCTCAAAACATATGAGTTTTCTCTTCACTGTTTTGAGTGTCTTTCTCCACATAAGAAAGAATAAAAAACTTTATGGAACTTGTAACTACTTCTTAGGTAATAAATACTAGGATGTGATGATTGACAGGTGGGAGAATAAGATTCTAAACACTTCTGGTAGTATCCATAATTTTAAACAAACAGGTTAAGTGGTGGTGCTGCAGAAATGTGACTTGTTGTGGTGTGCAACAGGCCAACAATTACACACTCGAGAGAAACATGGATCATTTATTTCAGAGTTGGGCAATCCGAGGTGCTTGGTGGAATTCCACAAATCAAGCACATCAGCTATCAAAATGTTTTACTGCTTAGACATTTTAGCAAGGAAAGAATACTAATTAATACGAGAACTATGTAACTTGCAGCCAATGAACACTAATTCCTGTCTTCTATTGGTTAATGATTCTCGGGCTTCTCATGCTAATTAGTCCATGTGTTCAGTATTTCAGTCCTGTTGGGTTGGTGATCCCCATCTCCCCCTGCTGGAATTACCTTTTACACAACTGGAGCTGACTGCAGTACAGTTGGGTTTCTAAATTTCTTCCTTATCTTGAGAGTTCTNTCAGCTATCAAAATGTTTTACTGCTTAGACATTTTAGCAAGGAAAGAATACTAATTAATACGAGAACTATGTAACTTGCAGCCAATGAACACTAATTCCTGTCTTCTATTGGTTAATGATTCTCGGGCTTCTCATGCTAATTAGTCCATGTGTTCAGTATTTCAGTCCTGTTGGGTTGGTGATCCCCATCTCCCCCTGCTGGAATTACCTTTTACACAACTGGAGCTGACTGCAATACAGTTGGGTTTCTAAATTTCTTCCTTATCTTGAGAGTTCTGCCTGACGGCTTTGTGGCCCATAAATTCTGCATTCTTTGTGCCCACTATCAGTGGGCATCCTTCTTCCCAAGGTTTGTTAACCCTACCCCTAGGTCTCAGATCACTGAAGCCTGTTAAGCCCTAAACTTTAACAAGGCAATTCTTCCAACAAATAATCTGTTTTTGTAACATATGGGCATCACTTGCTTGTTCCCTCAAAGCTGCTATTTCATGGATTGGATCTCCATTCTTGTTGATTAGGCTTGAAAGTATACAAAGATAAAACATCAAAGAACATCCTTTCTTAAGAATATTTTAACTTATTCTGTATTTTGCAACAGCGAGGGTTTTTTTTTTTTTTTCATTTATAACTTTTAAATTCAGCACTTACCTTGGGTTTAGTGACAAAACACTGCTTCTGAAACCTGAGCCATGAAGATGCAGCCAGGAAATCAGTCGGCCAAGAACTTGTTTGCAACAACACAGTTGGGCACTTGTAAATATCTTAAGGGCTCAGTTCTTTACAGGTCAGCCCATTTGACCTGTTGATGCTTTAAAACTCTGCCAGAAGTAGTTATGGTATTGAATGTTTGGTCTCAAAGGATGGCTGTAAAATCCCAGTATGCATCAAAGCAGTTGCCTGCCCTTGTGGAGGTGTCACTGAAAAGCAGGAAGAAAATAAACTCTCTAGCACTGTATTTGAAGTGATAGAGAATCAAGCATTACTTTATTTACTGGCCAGGATGTGCCAAGGAGAATGTTCCAAACACACATGTTTTACAGGATTTCCCCCTAAGCTTTATTCAGTTCAAACCCATGGAGATGCACTGTTTCAAAGTTCATTGTCCAGAATCGAGCATCCCTCAGTATTCAGTTTCCCACTGGATCCAAATCCCTTCACCTCCGATGTTAATTAGATCTTCCCGATGTTAATTAGATCTTCATTCCTCGATTTTCTTATCAGTCCTTTCCAGACCAGATGTCTCCAACTCTGCCAGAGGTAGATGGCCAGTGATGTTCCATTGATGTGCCGTTGATGCCTTTTATGTTTCTGGGTATCTTTGGGCTACTCCCAGTCTATTGGGATGTTCAGCCCATCTCCTTAGAGTGTTGCTACATCTCCTAAAAAAAACCTAAAGAAAATTCCTTTCCCAAGGCAAAGTCAAGTCAAGCCTAACTAAAGAGACAAAATAAAGATTTAAAAGTAATATTGTTTCCCACAGAGGCAGAGAGACACACAATGGAGTAGTGTCTCTTGGAATGGCTTAATATCCAGATCCCAGGAGGGAGAAATGGGGGCTGGGGACAGAGCCCCCCTGAGCTTGGCGAGGGGTGGCTGGCAGCAAAGGCTGCATGTTGCTTCCTAGCCTGGCTCTCTGCACTAAACCCACCCAGGGAGGCAGAGCTTCTTGCTCTGTGGTTTTTACCTCAATGCAAAAAAGGAATGTTTGTGGCAGGGTGGATGATGTGTGCACTTGCTGCTCCTTACCAAATAACAGAGGCCAAGGGACAAATGTGCCAAGACTCAATGGGATGGATGCACAGGGAGTCAGAAGGATGAACACTTTGAACTGATCAGAAATATCAGTGCTTTTGGGAGGATTGAATGGGAAGGGGAGGGTAGAGAGGACAATCGGGTCCATCTTGCTGAGACTGTTTTCTAGAATTATTGCAGCTAGGTTAACCAAGGTGTGCCCCCTCAACCCTAGGCAAAGATGATTCATAAAATCTGCGGATGCTCCGAAAATTTAAAACCCGTGCAAAATGTAATTCGGTCTGCCAAAAGAGAACACAAACCACTGGGTGTTGTATTCGTGGACATCGCTAAGGCTTTTGACACCGTGAGCCACCAGGACATTCTGCACGGTCTGAAAGCAAGAGGAGTGGACCCCCACATCGTCAGCCCGGTGAGCAACATGTACGAGAACATCCGCACGTGTATCACCACGAAGGGGGCCCAGACAGAGCACATCCAGCTCCGGGTGGGAGTAAAACAGGGAGACCCGATGTCCCCTTTTTTATTTAATCTGGCGATGGACCCTCTGCTCTGCAAACTGGAAGAGGAAGGCAAGGGATACCACCGGGGATCGTGCAGCATCACAGCGACGGCGTTCGCAGACGATCTGGTCTTACTGAGCGACTCCTGGGAGAACATGAAACAGAAGAACAGCGAAATACTTGAGACCTTCTGCAATCTCACTGGTCCCAAGACACAGGGGGAGAGGTGCCACGGCTTCTACATCAAGCCGACGAAAGACTCCTATACCATCAACGGCTGCGCTGTGTGGACCATCGGCGGCTCACCCCTGAACATGATAGACCCCAGTGACTCTGAGAAATACCTGGGACTGCAAATTGACCCCTGGAAAGGGATAGCAAACTTGGACCTCACCACAAAACTCGACTTCTGGCTTCAACGAATCGGCAAAGCACCCCTCAAACCCCTGCAGAAAATTGACGTTCTCAAAACCTGCACCATCCCCCAATTGACCTACCTGGCGGACCACTCGGAACTGAAGGCAGGGTTCCTTGAGGCCCTCGACCTAAGAATTCGATCCAGGGTCAAAGAGTGGCTGCATTTACCCGTGTGCACCTGCAATGCCATCTTGTACTCGAGCACTAAGGACGATGGTTTGGGCATCACCAAATTGGCAGGCCTGATCCCCAGCGTGCAAGCTCGAAGGCTGCATAGGCTAGCTCAGTCTTCGGATGAAACTATGAAAATGTTCCTAGAAAAAGATCAAATGGAACAAAGGTATAGCAAACTGTGGGTTCAAGCTGGAGGGGACAGGGAGAAAATACCTTCAATTTGGGAGACCCTACCAGTGAGGGAACCTGCTAGTAAGGGTAGTGCAGTCACAACTTCAGAGTGGGAAGCTCCTTCCTTAAAAAGTAAATTTCCCAAACCTTGCAATTGGAGAAAAATAGAATTTAACAATTGGACTAAGCTGCTGTCCCAGGGCCGGGGAATTGTAAATTTTGAGGGGGATCAAATTAGTAACCATTGGCTTACATACTATGGAGGCATACCTCACAGGAAACTCCTCACAGCCCTACAACTAAAGAGCTAACGTGTACCCCACACGAGAGTTCGTAGCCCGGGGTAGACAAGACAAATACATCGAGGTGTGCAGGCGCTGCGAGGCGGACAAGGAAACCTGCGCCCACGTCATCGGCAGCTGCCCGGTAACACAGCACGCCAGAATCAAGAGGCACAACTACATCTGAGGAGTGCTATTGAAGGAGGCGAAGAAGAAGGACTGAGTGGTGTTCCAGGAGCCGCACATAAGGGATAACAACAAGGAACTCTACAAAGCGGACCGAGTGTTCGTGAAGGACACACCCGCGCCTTCGTCGTGGACGTGACGGTACGTTACGAAGCGGCCGAGACATCGCTGCACGAGGCCGCCGCGGAGAAGGTGAACAAATACAAACACCTCACCAAAGAAATACGAGAGCTCACCAATGCTAAAGATGTTACTTTTGTGGGCTTTCCCCTAGGAGCGCGGGGGAAATGGCACCACGGGAACTTTGAACTCTTGGGGGCTCTAGGACTTTCTAAGTCCAGGCAAGAGAAAACTGCCCGGACTCTGAGCTCCATCGCGCTCACAACATCTGTTGACATTGTACATATGTTTGCAAGTAAATCTAGAATTAGTTGTAATGTATAGGAATAGGCTTTAATTGTTATATTTTTAACTCTTATATTTTTGATTTTGACTTTATTATAACCAATTTTGTAAGTGTAGTTGATTTAGATGCTAGAACATATAGAGATAGGTCTTTTAACTATTTTTGTCTTATTTTTATGCTATATTACCCTTTGCTATTGGTTTTGTATTTATAGTTGATTTTGCATTTAGCTTGTAACACTTTAATTTTTCTTTTAAGTATAATAAAATGTTGGCGGGAGCTAGGGACGCAGGGCAGCCACAAGCCAGAGGATCCCAGAGGGTAGGTAGGGACAAGACAAAATTTTTCATTTTGTCAATTAACACCAAATTGGGACCAATCTACCAGATTTGTCCAAGGTGGACGGGCCACCTTTACTTAACTCGGAAAGGGAACATATATAATTTATATGTGTTCGATAAATAGCTGGAGTTTTCTGTAGCTTGTTGTTGTAGCCAGGAGTTCTGGCTCTTCCAAAATGCTGGGTAATTTTCCAATGTCAGCCATTCCAATATGGAATTCTTTACTGTGGTATTTTAGGAGAATTCTAAGCAATATCAGAAATTAATGGCTCATCCTCACTTCCAATTTACATCCTCTACTAAAGCCTGTTCTACTAGATAGTTTGAATTCTAGTAGCCCTCTAAGATGTTTTATTGTGCATCTGATTTGAGAGATAAATAATGATGTTTCGTGCCCACAATTGTTATTACCTGTATCTCTCAGGCTGATCTGGAGGTGAAAATCAAAGTAACAGCTGGTTGCTGCAGGAATTTTCTGATAAGGGTTTTGGAAAAAGGAAACCAGATCTTAATATCTGAAGGTTGAGCTGAAAATTTGAGCCCAATCTTATCCATGCTGTATTTTTAAGTCTTCTTGGAGTTGTTTACAAGAATTGCAATTGTAAATTTACAAGCTCTAGTGCAAAAGGCTGTACGGGATTTTGTCCTCTGCCTCCAAGTCCTGTCTAGGGCTGCAGGGTGAACCCTCTGCCTGCTGATGATAGCATCATCTGTAAAGGGGGAGAACAGTTAGAGAACCTCAAAATCCAGCACAGCACCTGAGTTGTCTGGGAAAATCCAGACACTTTCTTTGTCTGATCTCATCTGGAGCTGGACTTTCCTTGTGTGTGTGGCACAGGAGATGAGCCTGGTGCTGCAGAGGAGGTGCTGGAGTGTGGTTGGAGCTGCAGGGATGCTCCTGTGGCCCTCTTCAGTTCATTCTGCTCCGTAGCAACCTCAGGTGTGCCCAAATAAACCCTGCTGAACAGCCTTCAGCTGCGCTCAGTGCTCTAAAAGGCTGTGAGGATCCCTTGCAACCCTTGTTAGCTCTAAAGGGGATTCTTGATTGCTTACTGCCTTTACTACCTTTGTGCCCTTAGCCTGCAAACCTCACTGAAAGGACAGAGAGGAGGGAATACAGCTCAGGGAATTAATATTGGAAAAGGCATCTTTCAGAGTGCTGTCAGGGAAACCTCAGCCTCTTGGAAATATTTCTTAGAAATCTCCAGGAATTGCCACTTCAAAATGTTTCAAAGGTTTCCACTCAAATTATCTTCTGTCCATAGTTAAACCTCAGCTTTTCCAGGGTAGGTTTGCTCTTGGTTGCTTTCCATTTTAGATGAGAATCAGCATGTCTGAAATTTGGTATTGTTCTATGTAGTGAGGAGAACTGTGGGCTTAAGTGGTCAGAAAACATTGTTTGGCTTAAACAAAGATTTAACGATCCTTCTTGGATGTAATATTGTTGCTTTATTCTCCCTGTCAGCCTTTATCTTTTGATAATTCATAATGAAACATGGGATGCTTTGTAGCTTGATATTTTTAAAGAATATCTAGCAGAGCAAGAGCTTTTGTGTTACAGTGATCCAGTTAGTAACAATTGATAAAACTTCATGAGCTTTCTCACATCTCCCTCTTCCAAGTGCCCTGAGACACTGAGCCTTTTAAAAACTCATTGATGGCTCCTTCTTCCATTATTGTTAATAAAACATGCCTTTGCAACGAGTAAATTGTTGTTGTTGTGGCTATGAAGTAAACTGCTGAAACAACTTTCGAATTGGCTATTTTGTTTGATCTGTACTTGGCTCTTCTTGGATAAGTGAGATTGCTTTTCTGAACTGGAGTATGTAATACCTGCCCATCAGAAAAAAGAAAGGCAGAAACCTTAGAGATTTAGTTTGTTGTCTAAACAGGAATATCTAGGTTTGATAGACACTGGCATTTTAAACTAAAAGAGAAAATATTATGAGGAACTAAGAGGGAGAATCTAATTAATACTAAATCTGAAGCGTACTAGTGTGACTAATCCATCCAAGATGTGGATGTTTGGGTTGTTGTGAAGTGACCTTTACAGCATTTGAAGGGCAATAAATATTTGGAAACAATAATTAAAGCTTTATATTGTGATTTGGCATACCTAATATACTTTTAGTTGTGTGCTGACTTTCCCAAATGAGCTACTTTGTGTTATCAGCCAAACGAACCCTTCCATGGCAAAATTTTCTCTGCTTCATATTCCCTGTTGTCTTGCAAGTGTTTATTTAATGAAGATGGAATTGGGTAATTTTGTGTCTGTGATGAAGGGCTTGGTCCAAACTGCCTGAGGCTGGATGGGTTACAGTCAGTACAACAGGGTGTGGTAAACCCAAATGCTGGTTGGGTGGATGTGTGTGTGTGTTGCAGGCAGAATGGAAGTTCAGAAGTTCAGCAGTGGGAGAGCCTCCCACTGAGTCATGAGGTGCAGAAGGACCCTCTTTCTCAACTCCTCCTCTTCACAGAGGAGTCTAGCCCCAGACTGAGTCAATGTTTATATCTGAAGAGTTATGGAGTATAATTGAACCTTTATACAATTTTGTCCTGCAGGATTGACAATGGCAAATCAATGCATTTATTTAAATTATTTCCGTTGATTATGATAATTATTAGACTAAAACATATTGATCAGAATTGCAGAGCACCCTGCTACGGTGTTGATTCACAGCAGGTGGTGTGATCTGTTTGTGCATGTGTGTTCAATTATTTATTTAAGAATTGTAATAAACTGAATGCAGCTTCATAGAATTCCTCTTATTTTTTTCAGGAAGTGTGGCAAAGAAATTCCTACTCTGCAGCTAAGCTTTATAAAAAGTCTTTAAAAATAAGTAATTCTACAGTGAGTGATGCTTATGTTTCTGGCACTCTATATCCTGAGCACAGCAGTATTACTGGATTTGGAAGCTGCAGAAAAGAGTTTATAACTTTTAGTAGGTTTTCAAAGTAATGGTTACATTAATGAGGCGAGGAAGGGAATGTGGTAACTCATTAGAGCAAAAGAACAAGTGGTAAAAAGTAAAGAGGCTTTTCAAGGCAAGGAAGATGCTTGTGTTATCTGGCAGTATTTTGTGGGGCTCTGGCAAAATCAGGAGCTGTCTGTACCTTTTATTGCTGACTGCCTTCATGTGGCACAGAATTCATCGGTGTTAGCTGAAATCCATGTAATGCTCTCGTTTAAAGGATATCTGAATTGATTAAATTGCATTCATTTAATATGAAAACTAAGCATACTGAGATACCTAGGAGGTTTTCAGAGTTCATTTTGAGTTGTTGCACTTTTTATGATGTCTGTCAATAAATCTGGTGATGCATGCTATGCTTTGACACGTGGTTACTTGGGGAACCCCTGGATTGGTCTGAATAGGGACTTTGTAAAAATGGACTTGGAGATCTAGGAGAAAACATTCTTGTTTACAAGTGTGTAATAAAGTCTGGGCAGAGAGCAAAGTGTAGTTCATTTTCTGTGCTGTTTTTTTTCTTTTTTGTAGAGATGACAAGAATAGATGTCTTAAAATTCCAGTAGTTTACATTTCTGCCACAAATACATGTAATTTGTGAAATTCAAAATTTGTCAATAGGTCTGTTCCTAGGCTTTCATACAGGTGCATCACAGCAACCTGCAAAACACCCAAACACCTCAAAAAAAAAAAAAAAAGAGGGGAAATTAGGTCAATGCTGGAAGCATGTTACCAAGATACTTTAACTCATTTGGTTTTTAAAAAAAATAAAAATTAGTTTCTGGTACTGTGCCTGCACCTTCTTCCTCTGTGGAGAAGCAATAGGTGCAGCTGTAGTATGGCTGTCATACAGGTGCAACTTGTGCTTCCACATTTCTTAAGCTGAGCAGAAGCCCGTTGGAAAATGAGGTTCAGTCCTTTTATAGCCTTTGTGTTTAACACATCACGTTAAATTTATTTGTCGCTGTCCTTTTGGCAGAGAAAAATGGCTTATTGGATCAGAGGTCTGGAATAAGTCAATAAGGAACCTTCTCCTTCAGCATTCATGTGTCTGCTGGTTCCTGGAGGGATGTTACTGCATATCAGAGATGAGCTAAAGAACTCTCTAACAACTGGCCATCTGCTGTCTTTATCAGATAAGCACACGAGAGTCTTGGAGGAGTTTAAAAAAAAATTAATTTTAAGCAATTTAGATACAGAGTAGAAAGTAACCACTTTGTAACATCCATCCAAGAGCAAGACCTCTTGCATATGTCTAAAGGCAGAGGTTCAGTGTGGCTGATGGAGACTGGAAAGCTTTTCATCCCAGCAATCACCTGTGTCAGCACCTCTTTCTGCACTCAGCAGCATGAATAATTGACTTCTTTGTTAATGTCAGTAAGAACTGTTTTCCAAGCTTCCTTTACATTAACTTTCTAGTCTCAATACCTGTGCTTTCCTCCTGCACCCCAAAATTACTTACAGGGAGGTGATGTCTTTCTTTGACGATGGTGCCGTTGCAGGAGGAAGAAGGGCAGTGGCAGTGAAGTCGAATCCATTCCCATCCCTATTTCTCCAAATTCTGATGGCAATGGAGATTTGTGGCTTCTCTCACAGCACCTTGCTCTTGTCTGTCTGTATGTTGTGTGAAAGATGTGTTGCTGTGTACTTTTAGGGTGTTTTAAGTTGTTCACAACGATGGAATGCCACTGTAAGTGTTATGAAAGGCTCGGTGCAGGGTGTCACTGGGGATTTAGGAGTATCTGCTGCCAGGCAAAATAGACATATTTAATCTCTCTTTCATGTTTGTGCTTCTCAGTTTCCTGCTCTGACTTTCCAAAACATGGTTTATCTTTGCTCCTCAGAGCAGCTCAGGGCCCTTGTAGCCAAAGCTGTCCTAAGGGTGGCTGATGTGAAGAAAAGCTGGGGAATGCAGAGGCTCATTGACACTGCTGTTGAGGAGGGTTTGCTTTGGGCTCAGCAGTGCTGGTGTTGCTGAGGGAAGGGCAAAGGAGGCAGACAAGCTCATTTAGGACCATGTCAGGGCTGAGTGATGCCAGCCCTATCTCACAAGCAGCAGCAGGAGGGTGGCAGATTAGTGGCCAGGCAATTGAGTGTGATTAAGAGTTCTTGTAATATTTGCCATTGCACTGAAAATATATTCCCAGGCTTTTTGAAGTAGGAGGAAATATTAAATTAAGGGGAATATGTTAAAGACAGCTTGTGTTTCCCAAGTAAGGACTGCCTGGTGACCTGCTTGTTGGGCACTGGAGTGATAGTGGGCACAACAAGGTGTTTGGACAGGTCCCTAGGAGGGGAAGAGGAGGACTCAGTGGTCAAGGCTGTGTCCATGGTGCAGTGAGTCCAGAGATTCTGGAAACAAAACTTAGGCAGTAACTCCCCAGGCCTGCTCCCTGGAGGTCCTCTGGTGTCCCTTGTCAGTAACTAGGTAAGAAACAGAAGGGAAGAGAGGAACCCTGTGAAGTGCTACTTAAACGTGCACAGGGAAAAACAACCTCAAAACATTTTATATGTGTTTCTGCATTAATCCTGGAAACTGAAGTACTAAAATGCAGAACTAAATGCTTGTCTTTAAAAGAGGATATTGACATAATGTGCATCTTAAATGTGGCAGGAGGGTGACAAATGCTGTGATAATGCAGTGTCAAAGTACAGAGAACTGGAGTAGGCTGAGCTGGTAGAGAAACTGTGCTGTATTTTAAAGCTTACAGGCAAGTCAGATCAGCAGCCTGCTATAAGTAACAGAAAAATCCCAGTGAGTTGGGGCATAGAAAAGAAAAAGCATGGTAATAGGATTGTGTTGTTGCCATCAGTGCTGTGGAGGAAAATGGGAGAGCCTGTAAAGGGATGAGGTGCAACAGCTGTGCCATATTGGAATGGAATGCTGCAAATAAGCTTTAAACACTGTCAGTGTCATAGATGAGCTGGTGAGAGGACTTCTATGGGGAAAGGCAGCATCTGGTTCCTGAGCATGCAGAGCAGTTTCAAAATGTCACAGTAAAGCTGCCCTGTGCTATAGCTACAGTGTGCATAAATTCAGCATCTCTGCTGGGGCAACAAAAGTGAGACCACTCCCTCCCAGAAGTTAAGGACAACCCTCCTGAGAGAGCAGAAAAGTCTGTGGAGGTTTGGTTTTTTTTGGTAGTTTGTGTTGTTTTTTCTTTTTAACAAATACTGAAAGGCGTAGTTAGGGGTCAAATCTCTGTGATGGTTTAAACTCCTAATGCTGGAGACTCCAAGGAAAAGAGTTTATCCAATAGACCCTGTCCTGTGATGTGCATATCTGTTCTTTTTTCAAAAACATTCTGAGAAGTAAGTTGCAATAGTGAAATAAAATTACTTTATCACTTTTGCCATCCCATTGGAGAATGTGGGAGTTGAAAATGCCCTGAAACCTCCCCTATGAGGGAGGCAGGTACAAAGGGTTTGTCTTGATGCCTGTACAAAAGGTGACTGGAGGAATAACATAACTAAAATAGATCATGACATGTCATCACTACAGTGTGGTGTGCCTTGAAGGACAGAAAAATTACTTGTGATATGTAACTACTCACTTTAATATGATTCACTAAATATGATTTTGCACTTTCAGAAGGCTGAAAGGACGGTGAAGGGCAAGAGGGATGCAGAGTTTCCAGGGAAGCCCATTATTCTTATCTGGGAGATTTATTGAGTTTACTTTTAATAAAAGAATTCACCTTTGGGTGAACATGATAGATAGCAGAATAGAGTGGATTTTGCAACAACAAGGTTTGCCCTAATTATTTATTGGTGTTCTTTGAAGCACATGATGAACATGTGAACAAAGATGATTCTCAGGTGAGGTGTTATACTGGGATTTTCCATCACCAACCACCCTTCATTAAAAAAAAAAAATTACCCCCCCAACAGTGCAATGGACCAGCAAGGTAAATCTTCAAATGAATTAATAATGGATGAAAACCTGCAGAATGCAGGTATCAGTAAAATGGGCAAATCTCGTGGTGAAAATCAAGCCACCAGTAAACGACTGCAGAGGTCTCTGCTGGAGCCTGTGCAGCTCGATATATTGATGGGTAACTTGGAAAAGACACTGAACAGTGAAGGCAAGGAGCTGTGATGATACTTAAGTATCCAGGGCAGTCAGACTGGGACCTAACTGAGAAATTGCAGACAGGTTTATGAGGCTGAGCCACTGGGCAGCAGAAGGTCAGGGGAAAACCAGTGTATGGCTTTGAACTGCCAGTTTACCTTCAGAAGCAATGCCTTAAGACTGTACACGACATTCTTATGAAAACAGCCTCTCAGTGGTGGTCAAAAACCCACCCCAAACCTGAAATCAAGAGGTGTGGTCATCTCTAAAATGATACAGTCTGACTGGAGGAGATGTGGACAAGAGCAATGAGGGTGATTAAAGCAAAGACTGACTTCTGAAAGTGGAATGATGAATACAATTCTTCAGGCTGGGAAGGAGCTGCAGTGACAGATGTGATGGAGGTCTGTGCCTGTCAGGCAGGAGATGCCTGGGGAGTGAGTTCCTGAGCTCCCCAGCAGAAGAGCTGGCAGCATCCCGTGTAACTGGTCGGCTGCAGCTTCCAAGCCCAGGAGAGAAAGGCTTGTCTGCACGATGTAGTTAGGCTGTGGAGCTGTCACATGGCACTCAGCACTGGCTCACAAAGTGACAGAATAGGCTTCAGGAACATCTACTGAAGGCTGCTAAATAGGAAAAGGGTATTTCTGGCTCAGAGCCCCAGCCTCAGCGGCTAGAGTGTGTTCTGAGGACGTGGTGGTGCATGCTTTGCCTCTTTGAGCAGATTCCCTGGGGCTCTGCTGTTGCTGGCTGTTGGAGAGCAAAAGTGGGCCCTTGCCTGGCTTGTGCAGCCTCTCATACATCTCTGAAGAAGAAAACAAGTGAATGTATGACAAATACCTGTGAGTTACACTGCTCTTCTGTAGACTGTGGTTTACTGTAGTAATTACCAACAAATCCTCTCTTCATCCCTGGTATTTCTACATTTAGAGCTGCTGCCTTGAAAGAAACAAGTGAGAGCTCTATTTGCTGTAGGTAAAGTAGGTCAAAACTGATTTGACCTATAGCCAGCTCACCAAATAATAGACAGGATCATTGGTGACTGCAAAGGGAATTAAAGGCTTCTTTCTTTGGGTTTTTTTTTTGAGTTGTGTACTGGGTTGACTCTTTTGGATCCCTGATGTGGCAGTCAGCACAGCTCCATGCATCCCACTGATGGTGGGGCTGTGGGAGGCAGGAGGAAGAGGAGTAGGACCAGGGAAGGCTCTTCATGAAAGCAGATTGTGCTTGGCTTATTCTGTTAGGCTGCGCATGTTGGCCTGCTTGTGGGAGGTAATACACATAATTTTTGCTCAAAAGTTGTATGTATTCAATCAAAGTTGCTTTGATTTTTGAAAACTGGTATAAAGTAACAAGCAGAGTTTCATAAACCTATGTGAACCTGTGGGCTACTGGATTAGTTTACATTAGCAAATAATATCTCTTAAAACATTGCTAACAAAACCCAGATTATAATTAATGACAAGAGGTTTTGCAGTATTTTTTCAATAGGAGTTTTAAAATAAGTAATTTTTCACATAGGTTACAGATACTTTGTATCTGCATTGCCACAGGGCTTGGAGGCTTTAGGAAAGCTTCCTTAGAACCCTTTCATTGAGAATGTGACCTAGCAACCATTTAAAGAGCTGGGCTCTTAAAACAATTTCTATTTTGGGTGTTTTCAGAGCAGAGCAGAAGAATAGGGCTGGCAGCAGGAGCTACAGGAAGAGACAGGCCCTTTACTTCATACAAAACAGGCCAACGTTCCCCACTGCCTGGGGAGCCTCTGGGTTCCCCAGAGTATCAGCTGCAGTGGGGGGCAAGGTGTCCCTGTGCCTCTTGGCCCAAGGAGTGAAGGGCTGGCAAGCAGGGAAGCTCACCTGAGGATGGGTAGTGGGTGATGGCAGCTCACTGGTGGGCTTAAAGAGAAGTTGCATGGCTTTTTGACCCTTAAAATGGCTGGAGGAGGTCTGTGCTGAGTGAGCACACACTCAGTGTGAGAAGCAGCTTTAAATAATGCAAATATTGCCATTGATTAGGAATGGTGATCCATGAAACCGTGTTTTTATAGCAGTGTTTTCCAGTACATATTGTCACCCCTGAAACACATGGTAAAAGTCTGTTCCCATTCATAGGGCACATGGGAAGGAGTGCTTGTGGTCCCTAACAATTTAGGGTGCTGGAAACTGACCTGTTACAGGGTATGAATATGCAAAATGGACAAGTAAAAATCCTATTTTTGAACAAACCCCATCACTGTAATTTGCTTTTTCTTTAAAGGAAAACAATTCAAAATAATATATATCTCTTCAAAAAGCAAAAGTAATGTATAAATGCTGATAGCATTTACTTAAAGATAGTACTAATAATGGGGACCCACGAACAAAATACTAATTGTCCAGATTTAAAATAATCATTGTAGTAATTCATGACATTAATGTCCTTAGTAGTTAATGCTTAACATATAATCAGCTTTGTAGTGGTTTTTCATTAATTCTCCTAGTCTAATTCTGTGTATATTTAATTGAGCTAGCACAGCTAATTCAATTTCTTTTATCAACTCTACCCATGGCAAAGGTCTGTGAAGCTCTTTACATTGTTGAGCTGGAATGTGAGGGAGACCTTTCCCCCTCCATAAACTGATGGGTTCCTTTACTGCTGCAAGGTGCCCTGAAACCCATTACTTGTGCTTCAAACTATACCTTGATTGATTTACACTACTGACATTTCTGCCTGGCTGAGCTCTTCTGCTCCTTTTTTGTTGTCCTGTGAAACTACCAGAAATGTTTTCAAGTTTTTTTTTTTACTTCCCCTTGAAATTGTGATTTAAAAAAAAATTAATCTGGTTTTGTGTAAAATGAGGTGAAAAAAAATTCTAAGCACTGTGTGGCAGGATATACCTGATCCCTTGAAAGGCTGGAAACAATGGAAGTTCTGAGGAATTAAATAGCAGGAGTGAAGGCTGATACTGCAGTAGATAATGTTTTTTAATTTTTTTATTAGACTTAAACTTCCTTTGCTATAGAGACAGACTGCTTCATAAATCATGAAGGATTAAAACTGTTCAGATAATCTTCTTGCATAAAGGTTCTTGTTTTATGAGTGACTTCATTTTCCTCTGAGTGATCTGACTCTGTGATGACCCAAACAATCCTTTGTACAAAATATTCCAATAATTCTCCTTTTCCTGTGCCCTCTTCAGTGAAGAAGAAATGGACTCTTCCAAACACTTGAGTTGTGATGCAAACGAGGAGCAAATCTGACTGACCTAAAACAGAGAGAGAGAGCATCTGGGGACTCACTGGTGCTGCCTCCTGCGCAGCTGTGACAAAACCCAGCCCAAATCAAAGCACTAAACCATTTTCAGGTCATCACAGATCCTGGAAGCAGACATGGTACTTTGCAAATATTAGGATGTTTTTGCTATTTAAATTTCTTTCTTTTTTTTTTGAGGAAAAAAATTGAATAAAATGGTTAAATAAAATCACTTTTTCTGAACATCACAGAACATCTGTGGTTGTCATACATAAGAGTGCAGGTCTTATGCTTGGAGCATAAACTTTTTTGAAATGCATCTTCTCTACAGTATCTTCAGTTCAGTGATAATGTAATTATTTGGACAGCATTTAAACAGCAAAGTAGCTGTTTTTTGAAGTGTTTCCTAAAGTGTACCTTATCAGTATTAATACTCTTATAGCACAAACTCCTGGGAGCTGTGAAGATTTGATGTCCATAAGGCTTTCTTTGCTTATAAGAGCATTTGCCACTTTTAAAAACAAACAAAACTTCCCAGTGGTTAGGCAGAATCCATGTCCTATTTGTGAATATATGTTAAAATTTGGCTGCACCTGATCATTATTCTTCAGACTTATTGGTGATATGTGTTTAACCTGCTGTTGAAACCCATCCTTCTTTTTTGGCCATCTGGCAGAAGTCCCTCTACTGATGACTAATAATTACTTTTTACCCCCCAGGCTTTTACCTGTTTACAGCCAGGTAAAGCATAAAGAAAACAAAGTAATACTAATTTGTAGTGAGGCATCGTCCAAAAATAGTGTTCTGAGCCACAGAACAAGGCAGGTTACAATTTTAGAAAAGATACAGATTTGGCAGGAAAGAAAAGTTGAAGCAAAGTTCTAAGATTTCTAAATAAAGTTTCCTGGCTTTTTGAATCTGACAGATGGGGATATCACTTTTCAGTATTGAGTCATCTTGTATATTCTAACTATAGTTATCACACTTTTTTGAGAGGCATTTCATAATTTATTCACTGACAGGAGTTATCACAGCTGTCTGCCAGGTGAAGATTTTTCTCAGCACTTGCAGAAGGAGTTGCCCCACTTTAAGTGGGAGCCTGCTGTGGACTTCAGAAGAAAGAGGCAGGGGGACTATGGATGCATTGTTTCAGCTCCAAACCTGCTGTGGTGTCTGCTGTTTGCTGAGGAGGTCAGGGAGGGGTGGCATGGATCAGACGTGGGGAGGAAGCAGGGAATAGTCCCAGATACACCAGGCTGGAACGTGGGAGAAGAAGCAGAAAACATGGTGAATAAGGAGCTCATCTGCCTGCAGTTACAGCATAAAGGGCAAAGATGGTGAATAGCCACAAAAGCTGCTCTCTTCAAGACCTAGGCAAAAGACAGTTCTTTAGACACCCCATAGGGTTGCACCCCCTAAAAAATTTTCTTTTCCTTATTAGAAACACAGTTTTAATTAATAATGATGATATTAGCTGGCTGAGATTTGAGGGAAGGAAATGAAAGGTGCTGAAGTTTGTCCTTGTCCTACAGGGGATTGGGAAGGAAAGGGTTTGGGTTTTGGTGAAGGAGTTAAGTAGCAAAATCTTTTGCCACTGGAATTTCCTGGATCTCTGCAATGAATTCTGAGTGTCCTGTGTCTGCAGTGTGGTAACAGATATAACACACCTCTCCCCACATCAGTGGAAAACTGTGTATGCTCAGCATATTTAAATTGGACAATCTTAAAATGTAAGGTTAGCCATTTGATGGGAAAAAATAGTATTTAACTTGCATAGTGAGAAGAGTTTGGAAAAAAAAGAACAAAAGTTCTGACCACAAGAGCCCTTGAAGTGAGAACTGAAATGTTGATTTAATGTTGCAGCACCTTGTTCTGTAACTCCTGCAGCTCTGCCAGCCTTCCTTGCCCCCTTTTTTAGGACATGTGTGCTATGTGGAAGTGTTTTTTCCTTCAATGATGTAAGTCAAAATGACTGGAATTAGACATGACCAGCTTTTCTCTTAGTGTCAATAATTTCAGTGACTGCCTTGAATGCAGAATTTTAAATATCTTTGCTCCTTAAAGAAAAAAAAGGCAACAACAAAATTCAGAAAACCCCAGCAACAAAAGAAAACCTTCATAATGACATTGGCTATTGTACTGCATGACCCTGAGTGCAGTTTACTATATAACAAAGAGGTATTTTGCTTCCAGATGGCAGCATGGAGGAACATTAGCAAAATCAATATCCCATTAAAGATTCAGCCTGCATTAGGTTGCTACGACAGATTATTTTCTCTGAGTGCTGACATCATATTTCATTATGTCCATTCCTGGACCTTTCTGAGGTAGTGCTGGAGCTGACTCAGGCCTCCTGAGAAGTTCATTCTCTCAGGAGATGCTCCCTGGTCCCCCCACGGTGCCATACTCACCAGTGCTGGGTATCTTTGTGGGGATGTGCGGGCACTGCTGTCTGCCCCGGGCATGGTGCTGGCTGAGATGCTCCTGGCAGGCTCTGCCTGGTGGCTGAGCTCCCCAAAAGGGGAAGGTAGGTGGGAAAAAGTCTGTAGAGAGCCAGCAGAGGAAGTGTGATGTTGGGGAGGCCAGCAGGACAGGGGATTTCATTGTTGTTCCTTCTGTATCGGTTTGCAGGATATGGTGTGGTGCAATAGCAGGGCACTGGAGTGGGAATAAAGTGCACCTTGGTTACACCTCTGGCTCACTCTGTGGCCTTGAGCAATTTGCACTGAACTTTCCCTACAGGTAAACCAAATAATGCTTTTATATACTACTTTTGTCACCGAAAAGTGTGACGAAAATAAAAGCTCTCTAGCACTGTATTTGAAGTGGTAAAGAATCAGGCATTACTTTATTTACTGGCCAGGATGTGCCAAGGAGAATGTTCCAAACACACATGTTTTACAGGATTTCCCCCTAAGCTTTATTCAGTTCAAACCCATGGAGATGCACTGTTTCAAAGTTCATTGTCCAGAATGGAGCATCCCTCAGTATTCAGTTTCCCATTGGATCCAAATCCCTTCACCTCCGATGTTAATCAGATCTTCCCGATGTTAATTAGATCTTCATTCCTCGATTTTCTTATCAGTCCTTTCCAGACCAGATGTCTCCAACTCTGCCAGAGGTAGATGGCCAGTGATGTTCCATCGATGTGCCGTTGATGCCTTTTATGTTTCTGGGTATCTTTGGGCTACTCCCAGTCTGTTGGGATGTTCAGCCCATCTCCTTAGAGTGTTGCTACATCTCCTTAAAACAACCTAAAGAAAATTCCTTTCCCAAGGCAAAGTCAAGTCAAGCCTAACTAAAGAGACAAAGATTTAAAAGTTATATTGTTTCTACCTATTTGAGATGCCTGGCAGAAAGATGGTGAGTATTGTTACTCATAGACTCGCATCTTTTTCCAACATCTTGTATTAATTTTTGCTCCTTAGAATGAAATATTTACATCTCCTAGTCTGGGAAGATTAATTTCCCACTTAAAAGTGTTTGATGCTTACCAAATTATTGGTTTAATGATAGTTATTCCAATGTGCATCCAAGGAGAATGCCAAAATTCTTTGGGATTCAAAGGCCTGATGTTTTCACTATTGGCCTTGTGTGCAGTGGCTGGTAGGAAGGGGCTTCCCTGGGTATCTAGCTATGCTTACAGAAACTGAATCAAAGCCTTCAAAGCCCAGGAGTAAAAACTTGCAGTGTTGTTTATGCAATTAAAGAGTTTTCATAATTACATTAGCACATCTTGTGAAACTTGATCAAGTAGGGGAGGTAAGGTTGACAGTTTGTAAAGCAGCTGCATAACTCTTTTGTCTACAGATAGATCAATGATTTAAGTTTCCAACTTTAGATTTAGATTGTTTATACTCTTAGTATTTAATTTTGGATGCACCATTATAAAACTTGACTCACAATGTGATTTTAAAATGCCTGATCAGCCGTTCGTTCTTCAATTTGATTCTCCATCAATGCAGAATTACATCTTCCCCTCACTAATGAAGTAAATAAATCAATACAAATGACTTGCAGTCATAAAGTCTACTGAGTTATAAGCTTATGCAGCGCCACCAAGTCCATAAATAAACTATTTTAATGCCTCATCTTTGGTTTATAAAGCAGCAAATTGAAAAGGGAGGTAGTAAGGCTGGTGGGAATGTTATTAAGATAAAATTTCCGTTCTGGAACAGTCCATTTTGGACTCTTTCCTGCAGTCCTTTGTGGAACATTCTCTATGGGCTTCCCAGTCACTCCTGTAGTGCTCCACAGGGAGTGTGTGAGCTGAGGCTGCCAGGTCCAGGGGTATCCACAGAGACTTCCCAGCCCTCAGTGCTCTGGGCCTCTGCTCCTGCTGCTTCTGTCCTCCTGCTGGCAAGTGTGGTTGGTTGTCTTCTCAACCTTTGGACTTTTCTGTCACTTTCTGCTTTTGGTACCACCCTCAGTGCTTTTTTCCTTTGGAAAAAGGATTGCTTCTCTACAGAGAAATGGATTTAAGAGTCTGGAGGAAGCAGGTGACCAGTCACCATTATATACTCTAGAATTTAAATGAAGCATATGTATAGCTATGTAAATTTTATAAGTTCTAATATGCAATACTTATAAGATTGTAGATTTTATATGAAAAATGTGTGTGGGGTGTATATGGACAAGTACATGTATAGGCACATGTAGAGGTATGCAAATATATATATATATACACACATATGTGATATATAAATAAATAGAAGGATTTAATCATATGCAGAAGTGGTTTAAAAAACTGCTCAGATGAAGACTTGTCCTGACTCTAAGTTAACATTTTATTATTAACAATGTGTTTATTTTTCGTTGGACCCTGGAATCTCTGTGCAAGATTATGGCACTGTATAAAATAGAGTAAATCTCTTCAGGACAGGAATGCAATACAGAGAGTGAATTGAAGGCAGAGAAGCAGATATGGAAGACCTGGATTCTGCTTGTTCTTTGCTTACACCTATTTATTTGTGTAGGCAAAAGTATTAGCTTCCCAAAATCAGGATATGTTGTTATGAGGTAACAATTGTTTACTAACATTTTTCTGTCATAGTAAAAGCAATTTTTGTTTGTTTTTTAAATTGCCTGTCAGTAAAGGAAAATAAAAAGCCCTGATGATGTGGGTTTGGAGAGCTGTATGTGTTACTGTGCTACTTCTGGCTTTAAAGATGAACTCAGTGTGAATTATGCAGTGCTCTGGGGATCTGACAGCTGGCAGTAGGCGAGCAGAGACCTCAAGGCTGCCCAGGCAGCTTCACACCTGCGTGAGGAGGTGGTGCAGTGCTCGAGGTGGAGCCCAGCAGCGAGGTGTGGCAGTGCACGCTGGCTCTGCTAATTGGCCAGGCTCTGGTGGATTTCAATTTACCTCTGGGTCGGATCAGAGGCAGAGCTGGGAAGGAAACCGAACTTTCAGTCTCATTCACTTAGGAAGCATCAGCTTGATGAGGACTAGAAATAGTTGGGAGCTCAGTTTGAATCATGTTCCAATTGAAACGATTGTTTGATAGCCTTGTCCGAGGGCAAATTGCCTTTAGCAGGATGTGTGTCCAGCAGAGCTTGTGCTGTGACTGCTGAACTGCAGCAGCCCTGCTCACTCTGGCTGCAGATGAGCTGCTGGCTCCTCTAATTTAAATTACAGATTTTTTTTCCCCCTAAAATGGCTGTTCCCTGACTTCCTAGGGCACAGTTCTAGGAGTTGATCTTGTTTGGCTGCCCTTTGAGTTTCTTCCATTCCATGGCATAACACAGTCCCATGGCCTCTTGTACACTGCCACAAGAAGTAAGCCAAAAAACAAATTGAAAAGGAATGCTGGTTTACTGTGGCTTCTGATTAGGAAGAGAAAAACAAACTTGGGATGCAAAGGAAATTGCTCACTACCTGCCCCATCAGACTGATAAGTGATGGCCACCGGGGCAGACTGTCCCCAGTTTAATCCCAGTTTAGTGTTCTGTGGTCTGGGGTTAGCTGTCCCAGCTGCATTCCCTCCCAGCCTCTTTCCCACCCCACTCACTCAGGGGACAAATTGGGACAAAAAGGAGGCCTTGGTGTTCCGTGAACACTGCTCAGCAGTTGCCAAAATACCAGTGAATTACCAATACTGTTTTAGTCAGTAGGTATAAAACCCAGCACCATCTGGGCTGCTGTGAAGGAAGTTCATTCCACCCCAGCATACCATGAAATGGTTAATTTGAAGATACATTTTGTGTCAGCATCTGTAAGCTAATATTTAATTAAGGGCAATTTTTAATCTTCGCAAACTTTCATTTCACTTACTGTAGCTGTGGGTAGCAGGTAAAAAGAAAATACTTGGTTTCCTTTTTATTGCTCTCTGAGATGCAGAATTGGAGCAGAAGAAATGTAAGGAAGAGAAAGAAAAACTATTTCCTTTTAATAAATGTGAGCTTCATACTTTTCTTTTGCCAAACATGCAACTTTCTTTGCTGGAATACTTTTAATTTGTCTTTTCTTAGGTGCAGATGAATTGTTCACTGCCTCAAGTGAAATGTCTGTGTGCAGCATATCTAACAGAGAAATTCTGTTCAGATGGTTTTGTAAATGCATTTCATGTGGAAAGGTTCACATTCAGAAGCTCTATAACACCTTTTTTAACACCATATTAATTCACTAGGATGGAAGTTTTTCATGGCATATGAAATGAAACACTCTCTCCTGATGTACACTCCATTCATGGCAGCACCTAATATATTGTGCTTCAGTGACAGCTCTAGAGGGAGGCTCTTTCCACTCCTCAGTTCTCAGACAATTGTGGGTCTTGCAGCTCTCTGCATGCTTTAACTTTAACCTAAGATGGTGTAGGCTTGATCTGCTTCCTTGAGTAGACATGGGATAAAAGTTAAATTGGAGTTCATTGGTGCAGAGGATGTAGTGCTGTGTTCAGCAGCTGGATAAACTTTTACTTGGAATATTGAAAATAGTGTTTTCTGGAACATACTGGTATCCTTTCCTCCCTTTTGTTGTTTTTGCTTTTACTGCAGTAGAAAAGGGAATTGGCATCATGGTATTTCAGAATTTATGTGAGATTGGAGAGTAAAGTTAAGGGGTTTTGCGGATTTATCCTTGCTCTTTGACCTGTCTTTCTAAAGACAATCTTAAATGAAGCAAGTGCCATGTTAAAGGAAACACAACCTGTTGTCTCCTCTTTGTGTTTTCACTCTTTTAGTTCTCTTTTAGCCACATCTTTTTAGGCTCACAAGGGTGAATGGGTGATTTTATTTGGGTTGGGGGGGGAAAGGTGTGTATTTTGTTTAAGGTCTGAAAAAGAAGGCTGCTTCTTGAGAAAACAAGAGGAGGTTGTGGAAAGGGAGGTGGTGTATTTAGCTCCCCCCCTGCCTAATTAGGGCTACAGAGCAGGCTGGTGCTCTGTGTGTGTGAGAACCTCTTTCCCCACATCTGTCCATGCCCTGTCCTTCATTGTGTTATTTCTCTTAGGTGAATTGCTCTCCAGGCTTTGTGGTGCTTCATCTCTTCTGGGGAAGGCTAGGGAGGACATCATGTGTGCCATGGGCACTGCAGTCTGCAAAAACAGTTCCATGAGGGTGGTGGTGTGATTTTTAATATAAAATTGGGGATAACACTACCTTAATGGCCAGTCCTACAGGTTGACTGAGGCAAGATATCTGTAATTGAGTAATCTCCCATTTAGCAGACTGTCTAACACTTCCTCTGTTGAAATAGTACAGAAGAGAAATTATGTAGGAAATACAATGTTGATCTAATAATTCTATTATTGATCTTCTTCTAACAGCAAAAAGTGACATGCTGTGAGATGATGAGAAACAGATGCAGAGCTGCTGGAGATCCTATTTTAGCATTCTAATAGGTCTTGGGAATATGCACTTCGAATGTTTGCATTCTTCTAGATGGTTCTGCAAATCATTTAAGAAAAATCAACCAGCTTTATCTTCAGTATCATATGTCTGTAACCACTTTAATGATGCAAGAGATTCCTGGAAATAAGGGCTGGTTCTACACCCACTGAAGCAAGTGGAGAATGAACCTCATAAGCAGAATATTTCTGTATTTGCACCTTCTTGACTTTTTGCATCTCCTTGACTTCTATTGATAATTGATTTTGGCAAGCATATTGAAGAAGCAAGTCATGAAGAACTTGATGTCAGGATCTGTTTGATACATTTCCTAAAGCAGTAGTTTGATTCCTCTGGAAAGATGGGAAGCTATAGCAATACAATTAGTGGGTGAGGTAGAATGAGAAATTTAGTCTGTTCAAGTATCTGTATAAGTGTTGCTGGTGAAGTGCAACTTTTTGGTTCTCTGCCATCTATGATATAATCACTGTGCTTTACCATGTGGTTGGAGGAGGTCTGGTTGTTATTTCAACTTCATGAGGATGTTCTATTGATACTTCAAACCTACTATCCTCATTTAAACATGAGAATTTGTTCTTGCAATTATAAGGTCTGAAATGTTAATCTTCTGTGTTTTATTTCCTCTGTCATCAAGTTCATTAGCATCATTCTTGGCAGTTAACTGTTTTATTAGTCAGCTTAATGCATGCCCTTAATTCCTCTTTAAGCAGAAACAGAATGTCCTGGGTTGGGTTGATACAGAGGGTTGTTTTTCTTTCAGAGCAGCTGTTTTGGGGCTGTTTGGATTTGTGACCAAAACAGTGCTGATAACTCAGGCACGATTTGGTTATTGCTGAGCAAGGTTTGCACACAGCCAAGGCCTTTTCCTCTCCAGTGGGTGGGCTGGGGGTGCACAAGGAGTTGGGAATGGACACAGCTGGAGCAGCTGATCCCAGCTGCCCCCAGGGATGTTCCAGACCATATGGCATCATGCTCATCATATAAACCAGGGGGAAGAAGCAGCACTGTGAGGGGGAGGACAGTCAGAGTGATGACATTTGTCTTCCCAAGGCTGTTACGTGTGAGGGAGCCCTGCTGTCCTGAGGATGGCTGAACATCTGCCACCAATAGGAAGGGGTGAATGAATTCCTTGTTCTGCTTTAGTTGTTAAACTGTCTTTTATCTCAACCCCTGAGGTTTTTTCCCTTTTTTACCCTTCGAAATCTCTCCCTCATCCCATTGGAGGGGAGTGAGAAAGCAGCAGTTTGGGATTTTGTTGCTGTCTGGGGTTAAACCATGACACCATCCTAGATTTAAAACCATAATGACAAATAATAAAATTAATGGGAATTCATTCCTTCTGTCAAGGGTGGAATGATTTGTCTTTTGGCCAATCAATAGCAATGCTATCCCATGCCTTTGAGTAAGTTTGGGATAGTCAAGTAGGGAAACAAGTCCTGCCTCCCTTCCCCTCTGCTGTGTGTGGGAGTGCTAGGCTGAGCTTTGTCCACCCACCACTCTCATTGGCTCTGCCTCTGAGGACAGCTTCAGCTGATGAGATGAGGAAAAGGCTGCCTCTCTGGTTTTAGTGGTTTGACAGTTATTTTGACCTTAAAATGCAAACTTGACTCTTTGACTCTTTTTCTTGTGTGTGACAATGTTCTCATGCTGAAAAGACATAATCAAGCCAGTCTTTGATCTCAGGCATTGTTAAAGCAGATGGAAATTATTCTTTCAGGGGTAGCTGAGAGTTACACCAGACTAACTGTAGGTGAATATACATTTGGCATGTGTATGTTCTTTAAACATAATCAATTCCAATTTTTTTGGTGTATTCTAAATACATGTCTTTTTATCTGTCATCTGATATCCAGATCTCTCCACTTCCTGCTCATCTGCTGGCCAGAGCCAGCAAATGAGGATATTTGCAAGGACAACACTGAGGCCTGAGTTAATATCCTCCAAAGTAAATGGGTTCCTGCTGGCATCCACAATCTCTTCATCAGGGTATATGCAAGTGGTGATGATATATGATGTGCTCTAGATTTAGCTGAAATCAGTGGTTTCAGTGGCATTTCAGAGTGCACTTTATTCTGTATGGCTGCAAATTTGTTTTTTGGTGTGTTTATTGTGTACATGTACACAGATGTTGTTGCACGTCTCAATACTGTTTAAACTGAAGAATCTGGGTCCTGTTAAAAATGCTTTTAAATTGAACAGGAATGTTTTATAGCTCAGCCCCTATTTTAAATTTTAGTAGTGTTTTTCAAATGGTTAAAAGAAAGGAAGAACATTTTCATTACCATGGCCTGAAAAGGAAAAAGTAATCTCTTGATCTGAAGAGAAGCAAACAGATTATCATCAAAATCCAATAATGGGCTGAAACACAAATGAGTGAGTACAGTGAGCTGATTTTCATCTCTCCTGCCTTTTTCTAATCAAAATTATTTTTGCCCGAGTTCGGTCACAGACACTTCTACAACAGGAAGGACAAAGGGGTCAGGCTGAGCACAAAGGACTGAGACTGCTGTGGGGAGCAATCCCTGAAGCAGCAGAAGCATGAGGGAAGTCCTGAGGATTGGTGAACCTGCAGGGCAGGGCTCAAACTCGGGCATGAGATAAATGCAGATTTGCAAACAGAGCAAACAAGAGATTTTGGCAGCTCCAGGAAGGGTAAAGGCAAGGGGAGGCATGAGGAGGGTGTGACAAGAAGGACCCAAGGGATGCTCCTGGCCTATCTGGGGATGCTTGGAGCAGTAGTGCTAATATTACCCTGGGCTGCCAGCTCAGATCTAAGGTCTTGAAATCATACCATGCCTGGATTACCTTGTCACAAGCCATCACTGCAGAGCCTCAGCAGCTAAAATTGGATTGGCATTTTGTCTTTAGTGATATTGCAGGGTTGCATGGATATGAAGATGGCTGGGACTTGGTGTGTGGAGAATGGTGCAGAAAAAAGTAAAAGTACTCCCTAAATAACAAAATGGCTGGATTTTAGGCTGGGCTTCAGGCTGGACTTCAAGATGATTTTCCATAATGGCATTTGTAACTAATTAATGTTTTTAGCTTGAGGGATCAGTGAAGAGGCAAGTGGAAACCTGCCCATGTCATTGAAGAGTCCTTGGCAGGGCATCTTATCTTTCCTTAGTCTGATTTCTATATGCTGTAGAGGAAAGAATTGCCAGTAAGATAAGAAGGGGAGAAGGAAGAAGGGACTTTAAAAAAAAAAAAAAGCCCTCTGAGTGCCAAATCCATCATCTGCTTTATTAGTATGTCATTTGCTGTGTTTACACCAGTCATGCTGGGAGTTATCCATCCAATATGATCCATGTTCTGTGGCTCTTTCTCTGAATAAATGTGATTTTTATCAGCTCCATTTGCAAGATGGAAAAAAATCATGCAACTTCTGTTGAAGCCTTTCCATTGAGTGTCTCAGTTAAGGTAGTGAAAATCCCAGTTCTGAGATGATCTTAAGGATAAAAAGGAAATAGGAATTTAGTCTTTTGGTTGAGAGAAAAATGGAGCTATCAGAGCTCCAGCTAGTATAGTTTTTTGCATTTTTTTCAGAAAAATTAACTAAGAGTGAAGACAATGGTAAGGGAGAGGGGGCTCCATCTTCAACAAACAGACTGAAAACTTGTTCAGAGTGTGATGGAAAGAATCAGTTTAGGAAAGCAACAGGCTTTGAGTGACCTCAGGTGTGTTCCATTGTCACGACCCCCTGAAGCATGTAGAAGAAGAGGGAAGAATGAAATACCCAGCTCCTCATCCACAAACTAACTGAAATAAGAGTAACTCAGGGAGAATTTTTGTGCAAGGAAGTCATAGCTTGTTTTATTTTTTCATCTACATTACTCCAAGCTGAAGTTTCCAAGGGCTGCCTTTCAACTTCAAGACAGATTGGGCTGCAAACCACTTAAGGCAGGAGCTTATGCAAGGCAGCGTGTGTGAGATGAGCCCGTCAGTGCTGTCATTATAGATGTGAATCCCAGTTCTAGGAGGGAATATTGATCAGCCATTCCTCCAGCCATGGCAGATCTGTCCCCTGGACACAGACTGCAAGGTTTCTTCCTTGCATGCTGAGTTTTGCAGCTAGTTCAGGCTAACCCAAGGATCTTCCCCTGTGTCATAAACCCCTTTCTGCTTCCCTCCTGTTCACTGTCTGTGGGTTTGGGCACTGTCAAGTTTGTTAAATATCTGACTGGGCAATAACCTTGGCAATCAAAGCCTAGGTAACAGGAAAACTCATGATTCAGTGTATTATCTCCTTTTTCTTCCAGATAGAAGCACTGCCTATGAGTTTCTTGTTTGGTGTCTTTGTACTTATCATTATGACTTCTGAAATCTTCCACTTCTGCCAGTTAAATCAAGGTGCTACACATACAGCTGCTACAGGGCTCTGGGTGCTGTAATCAAATCCTTTTGCCTCATGAAAGTGAGTTGTATTTTCATCCTTATTTTTGTCTAGTGCTCAGACTTGTCACAGAAAGGCTGACAGGCAGAGGACACTTTGCTGCCGTTCTTTTCTGCCTGTAACTGAATTCTATCATTATGAAGAAACTGATGGAAAAGAATCTCTGTTTCTTCTGATCAACAGGTGCCATACTGAGTATTTCCACAGATTGTAGGCACTGGCTGGGTTGTTCTGTGGTGTTTTTATATCATCTCATGTTACTAGCATCTTACTCCAAAGATTACCTGTCTATAATTTTATTTTAGTTCCATATAAATGTGTAGCACCTTTGAGTTAATAACAAACATGTCTTCTTGACTTTGCAGTTAATTTCTAGCTCCTAAAATCCCCAAGCTGCCATTCTGTTAACTGGCAAATAGCAGGATCTCAGTTGCTCACATGGCTCAACGATGCCATCCTACAGCTGTTGGCTGTGGCCAGACTTGGGGCCAACCTGGTGCATTTGCTGGAGCTGGCTGGCTGTAACCTTAGGTCAGAATTCAAAAATGGGCTAAAAATAGCAGTATAGCCTTCTATTCCCTTCCATGAGCCATTGCAGCAACACAATTAAGTATTAGTTATGTTAATGAAGGCATAAAATGTTTGCAGTTTACTCTGAGTTTTGTGAATTGTAAGTGCACAAGAATATTTGAAATATAATAGATGCTCTTGGAGAATATGTGACTTCTAAATGAAAGGAATGGGTGCATAGGCAGCAATTGCAACTCTCCTGTTACTTGCTCTGCACTCCTGAGTTACAGATGCAAATTAACCTGCATTTGCCTCCTTGAAAATATTGAGGGATGGTGATTCATTAAGTGTTTTCTGAAGAGAAACCTTTTTAGATTAGGCAACTGTCACACATGTTACTTCTCTCTTGAAGGAAGTTGCAAAAAAATTTGCTTTCACTTGTGTATTTTGTTGCATTTTTAACCAAGGGGAATTGTAGACACATGCCAAAAGTATGCAAGTTGAGTGAAACATTCTGCCAGCTGACCAGAGGCTTTCTCTAATCCTGCTGGATGTGTATTAATGAAATCAATGCAAACACATTTCTATAATTTAGCTGACTGTAACACCAGAGAAATTACAGAAGAATAAATTGGCTCAGGGAAAAGCTTTCATCACAGACAGATGTTAGGTAAATGAGAGGTGCAGTAGAAAGAATCCTTGGACCAGGATCTCCAGGCAGTGGCTGTCCTTTATACTCTCCCTTGATGATTCCTAGAGCTATTACATTTTCCACATTGCTCACTTGAAATCTGCTGTAGTTTGGTCTGTAGGAGGAGTAAATAGATGATTGTACCAAAATGAGGAACTTGATGTATTCTATTCTGTATCTTATTACAGGAGAAGTGATTTCAGATTATGCACAGAAAACAAGTTTCACTGAGAAAAACAAGCTTGGATTACATTAGAAATATAAAATATTCTTTAGCTGTATTGGTGTGGCTTTATTATGGGGATTTATTCTGGATCCCCTCAGTAAATACATAGTATACCTATTAAGTGCTTTTCTTGTTAAAGATAATGTTTGGAATTGTTTCTGTCAAATACAGTGCTTCCAAATACTTCACTTTATTATTTTCACTGGAAGAAGCCAAAAAGAAACTCTTATGCTGTTCCTCTCCTCTACTGAGAGCTAAGTATAGAGGATAAAATAACCTTCTGTGCATTTGAAGAGACAAGTTAGTTTAATTTTGGCTAAAAACCAACTCTCTCCTGAAGAAAAAAGATGCTCTGCAGGTTTTTCTCCTTGGATCAACAGTTAGGAGGCTGATGGCAGCCTGGAACCCTGTGACCCAGGCAATGCACAGTTTTGAGTTATGCTGTGCAGGAAGGTGTGGGCACCAGCCAATTCCTGATTTGAGGTGCTTTTGCCATCAGAGCTGTGACCAGCCTGTCCTAAAGCATCTGCATGTGACATGTTGGGTGAGGGAAGTGCCCTGGTGAAACAGAGACCTTTAAATCCAACAGCAAAAACTGCCAGATGAACATTCCTAATAAGAGTTTTGAGTCAGGATGGGGAATGTAGAGGGAATTTATTTGCCATGTTTAAAGAAACAACAATTTTCAGACATTTATATACACTGTAACACCCAAGATTTTTTTATAGATGTTCCCAAAAGTCCACCCAATTTATTGCATCATGGTACAGGTGTTTCTTTTAATTACTACCAGAATATCTCATCTATCTTTGTTTAATAGATAACCCAAGTTTTATCCAGCTAAACAATGCTTTATTAAATTTGCTGTCCTGGTTAGACAATTACTATTGATTAAGTTTTCTGGGGTGTACAAGCCTGTGAATTGTCTCCCTTACTGAACCTGCAGTGTATTAATCAAGTCTTCTGGGGTGTACAGGCTTGTCTCCTTACCTGTCACTAGATATCTTTCTTGTTCTATGACCCATAGTTATATGACAACCATTAAACAGTTCTTCAGGTACTGATTAAATTCTCTCAGGTGTATGGGTCCATGGAGTTCCTTTCTGAAGGTGCAGTGAGGTAATTTCTCAGGGTTTTATACTCACACTCAGCCAACACAGATCTGAAGCAAAACCAGCTAAAATAACACAGTCAAACATTCCTTAACTAATTAAATGTAGTTCATTGTGAGAAACACCCAGGATAAGATATTGGTTGGTATATCTGACTGATTTTTTTTTTTCAGGTAATAGTGAATCTGTCTGTGAATAACCCAGACTTTATTCAGCCTGAAATGATTACTTGAGTAGCTGCAAGGAGAAAACAAGGAGTTCTGTCCTAATCCAATGAAACCTCTTCTTTGTTATTAGTGCCATGGAAACCTGGGGGCCTTTTTACATGCTAAGCNAACACCCAGGATAAAATTTTGGTTGGTATTTCTGACTTGTTTTTTTTTTTCAGGTAATAGTGAATCTGTCTGTGAATAACCCAGACTTTATTCAGCCTGAAATGATTACTTGAGTAGCTGCAAGGAGAAAACAAGGAGTTCTGTCCTAATCCAATGAAACCTCTTCTTTGTTATTAGTGCCATGGAAACCTGGGGGCCTTTTTACATGCTAAGCTTAGCACGTGCTTAAGTGCTTTCCTGGATTGAGAATTCTTTTGCATCTTTATTGAAAATCCACTTAAGAAACAACGGGATCAATCTCACTGCCATTTTGGCTCCTAAAACAGGTTTTGCTGCTTTTGCTCTACTAATGCTCAATCTCTTTTGCACTGCTTTTATTGTTCCTTGTGACTTGATGTGAACCTGATTCCTCTTTTTCAACCCTTCTAGGGTGAAATGCTTTGCTTACACTTAAAGAACAATGATATTGCTGACAGTGTCAGTGCAGGGAACTTGTTTGATGTTTACATTCATCTTACATGCTGAATAAAATCACTACCACTTCATATGGACATTAAGTTTGCATATTTTATCAGGTAGGAGAGTAAATCTGCATCCTAAAACATCAGGTGAGATGTCTCGATCTTCCATTTGAATTTAGTAGGGCTGAAATTTCTAAAATCCACTTTAGTCCTGAGATGCTTCAGGACAGTTGTTGTTCTCTAGGTCCAGGTGAAGATAACAATCATGTTTGACAGAAACATAATTGTGTTTGGGGGAAAGGAAAAGATAAAAAGAAAGAATGTTTAAGTTTCTTAATGTGCTTCTTCAGGACAACATTTTACAAGATTAATGTGTGTATACTTATTCTTACATCTGGAGCTGCTAGGGAGCTGAGCAGCTGTTTCACTATGCAAATTCAAAGCATAAGTAGAGTTACTAGTCAAGACTTCTGCAGGGTATATATGATCTCACCTGTGACTGATGCTGGGCCTAAGGCAGTGGGATGAATCCAGCTCCTGCCAAAGACTTTGATCAATGTGTTTATTTAAGCAAGTGTAGTAATTGCTGCATCTGGCTTGCTTTAGGAATGAGGCTTTTGTCTCACAAAAAAAAAAAAAGAGATCTGCAAATCATATCTGTAGAATAGGGGGTGTTAGCTCTTCCTGTAGCAGACAAGGAACATCTTTAATGGAAAGATGTATGATGGGAGGGTGTATTTGTTTGTGGTTGGGGATTTTTTGGAAGGGATGAGGTAAAAGTGATGTTTCCCTGCTGAGAGACCCTGCCTCTGGAAAAGAATTAATCATTCCTTAAGTTGTGTTATCTGACCCTAGCAGTCACAGTCAAACTCTATTTCATGACCTAAAGGAAAACATAGTAAGATAAAATCTGTGGATTCCAGTAACCCTTAAGTTTGTGTAATAATGTTTCACATAATCCAACTGCCTAAATGAGAGCTTGTGAGTGAGTGCACGATGTAGGGATGCCTCAGAGCTCTGAAATGACTTCTCTTTAGGTGTGAATGACGAACTAACCTAAATGTAGTCTTAATATCAATTGACTTAAATTCACTCCACCGCAAAGTTCTTACAGGTACCTGGAAGAAGAGAAATGCAGGAAATTGCTTATCTAAATTGATTCTCTGGAGTCTCAGAACCCTGTGGGTAAATCTCTATTCCAAGATAGCAATATATAAGAGGGGTGGTAAAAATAGTCTTGAATAAGCAATGAAGACATAACAAGGGCAGATATTCCAGTTTCTTGTGCTGGATAAAGTTCATATGACTATGAAATCCATTTTTTGGCAGGGATATTTTCTCATGTAGAAACAACAGCTGAATTCTCACCTTCTGTCTTGGCCTTCTGGAACGAGATGGAAAAGATTTGTTTGAGATATCATTAGGAATAACTTTTTTCTTTCCTGGCCATTACCTTCAGCTGCTCTGTAGCATCGATGACTTCAGGTGGGCAGATGCATTTCCTTTTCTAAGGCTAGACATCTCAACATCCATATATTCCTTACCCTGAGCCCTGTAACTGCAGACTGTAGGTATGAAAAACTGTAGGTTTTATCATTTACTTGAAACCTCCTTTACCCAAGAACCTGGAAGCATCTGGGAGTTTGAAGGGGAGCAGTACATGAAGCAAAGCTCACACCCATTTTGGTGCCTGAGCTAGCTCCTTCCCAGCTGACTGGGTGCCTCTCTATGGCACTGGACAGTGGTTTATATCTCATTTGGCTGTGTGCTATCACTGATATTCTCATGGACCCCATCCTGCTGGAGGAGGCTGATACAAGGGCAGCCTGACTCTTTGAGCTGTAAGAAAGGCTTTTTTGTCACTCACAAGGTAGCTTTTCTCTTTTTCTTTGGGATAATATAAAAAAAATAAAATTGCAAGGACGTACAGCAAACAAAACCCTCAAACCAAAGAAGAAAAGGGCAAGTCTTCTTTGCCCAGATTTCTTAGCTGAGAAATTGTACTTTGAGCATATTCATATCGTGCCAGATTTTGATCTGAGGGTGGCACTTCATGCTCTCTCTGCCCTTGGAGCCTGGAGGATGTTCTTGGTGGCTGCAGCTTTTCCCAGTGCAGTAGGTCAGTCTGTTCCTGGGACAGTGGGTCTCCTGTGGCCACCTGAGGAAGCATCTCCCCAAGCTGCTCTAGGTTCAGGGGCTGTTCTTCCTGTGAGCACTGCTTTTCTTGTTGGAGAGCTAAGAGCTGAGCCAGCAGCCTCTCCTCTGTCCCTGTGCTCCTTAGTCCAGCCGTGGCCAAGGCTCCAGCTGGGGAGCAGGGGGCTGACAGATATCACAGGCTGGCCTTGTCCCCTGGCAGAGGTAAGGCTGTGCCCTGCCTTCCTTCAACACAAACACATGGACAGTAGTTACTGGTAGTATTTTGGATTCAGAACAATTGCTTTGATTTCTTAAGTCATACAGAGCCCATTTTTATTAAACTTCCTAATTCACTGAAGTATCAGGTTGTCTTTGTCATCTTATTTCTTTAGCATTTATCAGTAAAGAAAATACTTTTCTTTCTCTTCTTTTCTGCAATTTATCAGAAAGGTCATTCAGTCAGGTTTGGTGTTGATGGCAGCCACAATGCACAGCTGCCTTTTTTTTTATTTTTTACCCTCCTACTTGTGTCCCTGGAGCTGATCTGTAGCTGAGCAGAAGGCTGATAATTCCCCACTGAATTTCCAGGACTGCTGAATGAATAAATTGTGTAGGGGAGTGAGTGGGAGGGAAAACACTACTTCTTTGTTGTGGCTTTTTTTTTTTTCTATAATCAAAAATGTGTTCTTTAAAATAGTGAAGCAAATAACTATAGAAGTGAGCAGCAGCAATGAAAAATGAGCTTGAAATATGCAGGATATAATATCCAAGTATGGCTGTTATGTAGATAAGCCATATGATTAATTTTTTCCCCCAAAAGAAGTTAAAAGCAATCCATGCTTAATATATGCATGGAAAATAATCTTTAGTATTTCACTAGGCTACTTTATATTGCAGGCTGTCAACTTGGACAAAATCCAAGCAGGGAAGGGAATCCTTAAAACCAGCCCTTCCCCTGTCTCCCTCCCCCACCTCAATTGAGTACAAGATCCAACTACTTTAAATGTGTTTGCATGCTCTCAGGGCAGTAAATACCCCCATTTATAATTGCTACATGTACATATACATCCACACAAAACAATATTTATAAATGTTGAAAAGTATTCCTTACTATTGTCATCAAGCAACCATTTATGGCATTTCAGCTTGGGTTTTCTTTGTGGAGTGCTGCTGATGTATACAAGGAAAACAAAAAATACTCCCCAAACCTTGAAGAATCTGATGCTGTCAATTTGATGCTCAGAAAATACAGGCTATGCAGGCATGAAACCTGCATGGAATAATAGGAAAGACATTTTGAAATAATAGAAAAGCATAGGTGATTCAAACCAGCTTGTTTAGTCAGGGAAGATAAATTCAGTCCCACACCACTGTAGAAGATATTGTGAATAAACCCAGAGGGTACCTGCAAAAGGAAATGAGATGTTTTCTGGCTGATAGAGTAAGCAGAGTAATTAGGTGTGAAAGTACACTTATCACAAAGCAGCTTGAAAATGTGATTGATGTGTCTCTAATTGGCTTCTAGCAAGGAAAGGAGGGACAGTAAATGGAAAGCAAAATACTTGATTTTTTTTTTTAATCAAAGAGGTTTTTATTTTTAGTGTTAAAACGACAGATTGCAGGCTCACTTGCCCACCGTGCTGACACTGTGGGCATATGTTGTATGTGATCGTTTTCCAGCTGACCCAGATATCAGGCACAGTTTTAATTTAGGGGAATGATCATCTTTGTAGGAGCTCTTCATTTTACCTGGTGTGCTGTGAGATTCCAGTCTTAAGTTGCAACTTCATATGAAATCCTTGGCATGCAGGAATTGAGTGGCATTTCATCAGTAACGGCAGAAAATTGATCTGCAAATGTTAGAAACATGCTTAGAATTACCGTGTGTTTTTCTCCTTATTGTTTTTCTTCTCTTGTGTTTTCAGAAATGTGGTCCTTCAGTGCTTTTCAATAGGCTATAAAATGAAATTTGAAACCTAACCAGCCTTGAAACAGAATTTCTTTTAGCTGTCTGTGTCAGCATCCCGTGTGCTTAGCTCCCCATCTCTCTGAGGACTTGAGGGTGCTTTGTGGATGAAGAAATGTGATTTTAAATGTTTGATTTAATTATTTAATTCTTTATTTTGCCTCAGAAGTCAGGAGTAATCCCTGCTGAAGAGGGATCTGGCGTAAAGAAGCCGTTCAGGATATTTCCTTCAGATGCAGTTTCGGAAGGGGCAGCGGCTCTGGTCAATAGAATTGATCAAGGTGTTAGGATGCACAAATGTGCTGCTGTCTCTGCCATGGCAGGAGATGAATTGCTACTGCCATGGAATATTCTGTGCAGCCTGGGCAGGCAGTTTGCTCTCCTCACAAAATGGATGTTAGATGTGCTCTTAGTGAGAAAATGGGCACGGAAACACCTGGCCTCTGGAAATTCAGCGAACCTTTCTCTCTCTTGAAGCTCATTTGGGGTTCTCACAGTGCCGTGGATCTTTGTGTACCCTGAGACTGGGGCGAGTCCTGCTCAGAGCAGCCACCACAGGAGCAGGGGGTTAGGGACCCCAAAGGATCTCTGTCTCACAGTGCCCAGGTCCATCTCTCCCCTCCTGTGTCCCACAGCATGTCCTGCTTGTTTGTCTGTTACCCTTCCTGCTGCCTTGCAGGAGACACAGGTCATTTCCCTGGCACCAGGAGGGCTGAGCTCTCTTGCCATGGTCACCTGTGCTGGGGGGGAATTTGGGCCAATGCTGCTGCTCCTTTCTGAGAAGAGACAGAAAAGAACAGTCAAGGTGTAGAAATTCAGCCAAGCAGCCTATTTTTAACAAGAAATCATTTCTTTGCAATCCTAGTGAAGAAAGTGAGGCAAGTCTATGGTTGGCACCCCTGGAACTCTGTCCTGATAATGGGTTCAGGCTTTTGGCACTAACATTTTTTTTGGTCTTCTATAAATATATTTACATGGGTGTATGTGTATATAATGTTGTAGTAGCATGATCTGGTATTTAATGATAGTTTTTTAGGCTCTAATTTTGTGACTCCTTGAAGATATGACAAAAACTTGTGATAAAAGATGCAAAATATCTTATTTTTTCCCCGTTCTGCTTTCCTTATGACTATTACCTATTGTCTTCTTGGTAAACGACCTGAAATGAAAATAAAGGAGTCTAATACAAGAGGAACTTAGTGAAAAATAGTTATTCTGTTTTATTTTACAGAATAATGGCCAAAGATCAGTGATGGAAGCTCTGGAATTTTATAAATGGAGAACTGCCCTAAAAAAACATCCATAGAAAAAAAAAACTTATGTTGAATGTGTACCCCCTTGTTACATGTGTTAAACTGTATTTTAGGGAAACTGATGGTGTCTTCCTTACATGGTTTCTGCTCATTTTACTTGTGAAAAATGGGTTTTGGGAAGCTTTATGATTTCAGCACTGTCCTTCACAATAAAGAGAGTGAATGTCACCAGTGCTGGTTTTTAACCCACTCTGTCATCTGCTGATCTTCCAGGGACCTCTGGAAAGCACTTTGAGATTGGTCTAATGGGACCTCCTTATTACAGGTAGTGTCTTATGTTAAAACACTTCTAGTAATGAACTGCTATTAACATAAGGGTTTCTTTCTAGTTCAGCAGAAATAATAGGGCAAGCAGCCAGGCCATCATTCACTGTCACTGTTTTAACAGCTTAAAATCTAATTAGTTTATCTCAGAACTGCTCTCCATGGTAGGGATTTACCAATTTAAGTTCTGTGTACAGAAATGCACTAACCCTTATGGTTTGAGTAATAGTCACAGATGACATGCACAGTACTTTGGGGGAAAATCAGGGATATTTTCTGCAAATTGTGAGGCTATTTCAGCAGCATTAAAATTGGCTGTATAATTTTACTGGGTTTTTTTGGTTTTTTTTGCCTACTGGTCATAACTGTTTCAAAAGAGAATCACAATTGCATTTCTGTCTTTCCTGATGTGTGATTTACCCTCAAAGATTTATGTGGAATTTCTGAAGCATTTAAGAAGTCAGTAAAAATACACAATTGCAGCATCAGCTGATGAATTATACACACACAAACTACTTACAAAGTAAATTTTTTTGTAATCCGAATGTAAAGTTTCTGGCTTATTTTCTTTTTAGGCAAAATGATTTTTGCTATCTCACTTAAAAAGAGCATTTAACTATTCCTTTAGAGTGTAAACATTTGTAATTTGCTGTCACTGCCATTAGTAATGCTTGCTAATGTGTCTGGTTAAAAACAGGCTAAAAATTTCTGTTTTGGGACTGTCCTTAACAGAAGTTTTGTAGCAAATTAAGCAACCAGGTTGGACACATTAACACTACCACATCTTATTTGATAATTTAAACCACAAAACCCAAGTATGTTACTAGTATCACCTCTTTTGAGAACTAAGGAAATGTTTACACAGCCACAGATTGTCAAGATGAGTGTGGAGATTGGATTTGGGGTCTTTCCCTTTACCAGGTCCCAGACTCTTCAAACTGAAAAGTTTACTATGTTTGCTGTTTTTTGTTGGTGTTGTTGTTGTTGTTGTTGTTGTTGTTTGTTTGGGTTTTTTGCATTTAAAATATGAAATGTCCTGGATAGAGAAAGGCTTCTGCTCCATTTTTTTGAGGGGAAATACTAACTAGCATTAACCTTTCTAGGAAACTTCCAAAGTAGCAACAGTAATGAATTACTTATGAGTGCCCAGTTTGAAACTAGGTTCCAGGGGACTTGATATTTAGAAAGCACTGATTGTCTGGCTTTTAAAATTCAAAGGTCTTTGAGGCACCAAACTGTAGATACTTGCTACCCTTTGAAAAATGCTGGGTATTGTCTTCACTTCAGTATTGCAAACCATTATCAAAATGCTGTGGTGATGTATAAAGCCATGATTGCTGTGGTATCTACTTAGTGTATAAATTGGGCATTGGTCTATCTCCTCCTGAGTGTATGAACACTCTATTCCTGTCAATATGGTATTATTTATTCATGCTGAAGTGGTATCTGTGAGTTCCAGCTATCTGAGGAGGAAGAAGAATTTCTGTTAGTTAATGAATAATTAACTTGGTCGAGTAGTGGGGAGGACTGATGCACGCAGAGAGGTGATGCAAAATGAGTGTGGCTGCATAGGAAGTTTTCCTGAGTTTACAATTTAGTTTCTCATTTCTTTTTTGCTTAACTTGTAACTCCTGTCTAACTTTTCACTCTTTTCTCTGAATCTCAGGGATGATAACTGATTTCTACATGGAAAGCATCCTTGCTGTTGAATTATCTTGATATCTGAGCTAAAAGATAGGCTTTGGAGGATAGTGACAGTGTCAGAATAACTATGATATTAAACTGCTACTTTCAGTTAACTGGAATCAACTCAGTAGTTACCAGTGTAGGTTCTTCAGTGTTAAATTTTTGAAAAGAGGAAGGATAATGAGCTTTATTCAGATATGCTTTTTAAAAGGCCATGACTGCTCAGAGAAGAAGAGATCTGTTGGCTGGAAGAGACTGTTGTAGCAGTTTCCTCAATTTGCTATTAAATACAGGCAATAAAATTTCATAGTAATTTTTTTCTGTTGAATTTAAAAGCTTACGTTTGACTAATGTGGTCATAGTAATTTAGCTGTGAGTGAAACTGTTTGTGAAGTGGGAAGATTTAGGGCTTGTTCTATTTGGATTGGGACTATTCTGTGTATTCAGGATTCTATCTCCTGCCTGCTGCAGCACTGACCAGGCTGCAGAGCTGTGTTTAATGCAGAGCTGCTGCCTGAGATTATTCTCTAATAAACTGCAGTGCCCCCAGCTTCTGTTAGGTATCTGCAATGACACTGTGGGGCTTGACCAGTGAGAGGTACAGTCACTTGGATGCTCCCAGCTTTCTGTTTCTTTTGGGTTGGGCACTATTGTTGCCCAGTTTGAATAAATCACAGGAATCTAGTTCTCCCTAACCTCTTTCATAGACATCTATTAGCTAAATCAGCACCAAAATGTTGTCCCTTAAAAACAATCTACCTAGGATGGCTTGTTGTTCTTTTAATCTGTCTTTATTTGAAAATACAATAGTCTTTTCCCTTGCTAATTACCTGTTGGGTGTTGTATTCTCCCCTTAGTAGCTGTAACACCAGGACCTTCACATGTGCTCATGATCTACTTGTGACCTGCATCTTCTGTCTCTGTAGTCCTTCTCATCCCCTTTGGTACTCAAGCCTGTTAAATACTATTTATTCTGGCCCTGGAATCGGTTCATGTATGAAGTAGTTCTGTTTGCATTTATTTAGAGCTTTCCTGACCTCCCAAATGTGATCAAAAAGGTTTGTGGGGATTTTTTGGCCTTTGTGGTCTTTGGTATTTCATGTCCCTCAGTTTTCATTGAGACTCTTCACCAAAGCATTGGCTTCTTATTTTAGCTGTGTCTTCTTCCCATCCCTCTAGTTACTGCCAGATGTTACCCAGTGTTTCAGTTTCTGGTATCATTTAAGGACATGCTCAGAATTTTAATGCCGGTTAATCTACATGTTTTTTTCCTCTTCATCCATGAATTTTGCTTCAGCCTCTAGGCCTTCATTATAATAGACTATCAGTTGAACAGGCTCTTCTTCATCCTTTTTAAAAAAGCATGCAAAAGTTCATCTCAGTCTTCCTGTAAAATGTTTCAGTCTTTCAGAAATTATTTGCAAGTTCACACAAGAGAGCTCTTTATGTCTGCTGGGGTAATGGTCATCTTTAAAAGGTGACTTCATCTTATACTGCTAGTTTGAAGCTCTCTTCATTTTAATTGCGTTCCCTCTTGCACAAATGCAGCTACAGTTCCCAGCAGTCATTTTTTTGTGAAGAGCAGTAAGAAAATGTGAGATCTGAGGGATGTGCAGCATTAAGGCAATCTTGATAATACAGAAGAGCCTTTAAAGCACTGCAGGACTCATCAAGTCCATCTTATTAGCTCATTTTTAGTTATTGGATTAGCTTGCATTTCTGAATTGAGCCCAACCCTGTCATCTATTATTCTGGTTCCTTGAGCAATGTGATTTTGATCTCTGTTTTACCCCTCCATTGCAAATCACTCATGTCTTCCTGTATAAATGCTTAACGGAATTTGGTGCCATTCTAACTTGATTGGCATCTAATTTTATTTCAGTAATAATTTGCTCATTTCTGCTTTGCTCATGATCCCTGGCTCTCTGTATTTAATAATATGCTCTGGCACAAAGTTTTTGCATTTGGGTTATTTCTGTTCCAGTGGTGTGTGGGGAGAGCAGGTACTGTGTGCTGTAAAGTCCTGCAAGATGTGACGCACATTAGCAACTACCTTGCAGTAAAAGCAGAAGTTTATAACTAGTTACTTCTGTCAAAGCAGAAGTAAAAAATGTGCTTTTCTTTATTTGTTTGGTTTTGTATTTTTTCCCCATCCCCTCCTTCATGCAGTGCTAGTCACAGTAGAGTTGAAAAGTTTGGGTTTCTTTCAGAGGTGTGATGGACAAGGAAGGTGGCCAGTCACAGCATCTGAGTGACCACTTCAGTCCATTTAAGGGACTTGCTCAGATCCCTGCTGAAACAGGCTGGTGCCTGATGTGTGCAGTGCCACTGTTTCTTACAGAGATCAGGTGAGTAATGTGTTCCCAGGTGTTCAACTTACCTTCTTCCACAGCAAGGAATTAGTGTTGCTAAACAGGCTTGCTGTCATTGGTGACCCCTCTAAAAGAAAGCTAATAAATTACTTTTTTATTAGAGATCCATCTCTAATATGTAGGAAATGCTTCCAACAAGGCGTGTTACGACTGAGAATAATTCAGTTTTTAATAATTGTTACAACAGTTTGGTCTAATCTTCTGCACAGCACAGGACATTAAAGCCTTGCTCTATGTTAAGCACATAATCTCAGTCTGAACAGAAGCAAATTTTATGCTGGTATCACAAGATGAAATCTTGCCACTTTTTCTGTGATTTTCAGAGTTTTTGTCCTGAGCAGCCCAGACCATCTGAGCTTTCAACAAAAAGTGTTATTGTGTTTCTACACAAAATATGTTGTCTTCTTACCATGAACTTGACAAAACCCCAGGCCTTCCTCTCTGGTATTTCACTGAAGTTAAAAGCTCAAACCCCTGGTTTTTTCCCAACTACACCTCTTCTTTGTCACTGAGGGTTGCTGTGTGTTGTCACTCAAATATTTGCATTCTGTGCTGCATTGCTGGGGTCAGCAATGAAACATGATTATCTTGGGATCTCATGAAATAGTTTCCTGCCTCCTGTAATTCTCACAGTGGCTCAGACATTTAACCTTTTCACCCACTGGGACTAGCCTCATAATAAATATACTGCTACGACAGCAGAGCTGTCTTGATTGTCTGCTGTATTTCCAAGAAGTCAGACATTTTAAACACTTGCTCTTGAACATTTTGCTCTTCTTTTAATTCCCCCACATGATGGGGTTCTTTTTTGAGCATAGCTTAATAAACCTAGAACAGTTTGATTTGAATCTTAGTATCTATGTGAGTTTTAGAGTCATAAATTGCAGCATGCCAGGTGTCATATGGAAGAACTTTTAAAGGCAGGAATTTAAATATCTGCTGTTATGTTACCGGATTATTTCCTTTTTTGGTTCCGTTTCCCGTTATCTTTATCATCTCTCTGTTGTTAGAATATGTGGTGGACTTTGCCCTGGCTGTGATGAGGTTCTGTATCCTTGATTCCTCTCCCCTTTATTGCTGTTCCTCTGATCTCTCTGGGCACAGTTTCATCACAGTGCCTGTGTTTCTCAGCTGTGAGATGACAGTGCTGGCCCAGCTGAGCCCTGACGTGTTTCTACCAAATAGACCTGCATGAATTTACTTGGGGAGTATTAGTAAAAATGGATTGATTAACCCTAAAAAAAACCCTATGGAATGCTATTTTCAAGCACTTTAGGCATTTTGGACAGTCTTCTAAATAAAAAAAAAATGTTGCCAAAAAAAAGAACTCCTTAACACCAGTGTAGCATTGAGAAGTGGGAATTCTTTATTCAGTGCTGGATGCATGAGGGAATAGTGCCTCTGTAATATTCTGCATGCTGAGGACAGAAAAGGCTCCCCATTCCTATACTGTTTTTACATACATGTTCATAGGTTTTCCCAGAAGAAACATTCCTATGAGTCATTAGCATATGCTTCTTCCTGTCAGCACATATGTTCTCTTTTCCTGGGGATCCCTCCAGTGGTTCCTGGTGGTTGGTGATCCTGAAGTTAAATTTTGCCCCAGGAACTCAGTTTCTGCTTTCTGCTAGGAGAAAAGTTGGCATGACTAGTGAAGTTCATTAATTTGTGGGTCCTTAGATCAATGAAGGGTATTTTTATTCCTTTCCTTGGTCAATGTTTATCACAGTTTTGATTGCATGGTTCCATAGGCTAATGATTTTGCAAAATGATTGTTGTATTAGCCCACCAGGTGCAAACAATTCTTCATCTGGCAATAAATCAATCTCCATCTTGGAGTGTTCTGAAATCACCAACACTGGTGTGCAGCTGGGTGTCTGTGCATGTGAACACACAGCACAGTGTCTCTCTGCTGCTTCTGCTGTAAGCAGCGTTGTGATGTGTTAAGGTAATTTTTGTTTCTTTGAATTCTGTCCTAATCGATTTCTTTTCAGAGATCTAGCACTGTAAGTCTGAGTTCTCCATATTGTCAGCCTTTTAAAATTGCATTAGGGCAGAAATGTATGGTAACATTACGCTAGGAATTTATGAAAAATAGTTAATTCCATTCTTCTTTCCCTGATTTTTCCTTCTAAGCCATGCTAAGTGGTGAAGTTTGACTAAAATGTCATCTGCACAGATTTTATTACCCGTGTTTTTAGAAGTCTGGCTTACAGATTCCAAACAGTTAAGGTTGTTGCAACTATATTTTGACTCAAGGGAGTGTCTGTGAATCCATTGCAAAAGAAATGTGTTGTTTGATGACAGTCCTTGTTTTCACTTAGTGCTTCTTTTTCTAATGATGTGTGTTCTCTACAAATTAGATCGTGCTGCAGTTCAGAGGTTCAACTTTAAGACAAACAGAAAAGAAACCATCAAATCTCTAAGGAATTACCTCCAAATGGGAGTCAATAGGGAGCTCTTTGTCCCCTTCAAATGTAAAATATTTCAATTAACTGACATATCTTTCCAATGTGGATTTGTCTGACAATCTCAAAAGGTTCTTTGTAAAGCAATGAATTGAAAACGAGCATCTCTGCAGCAAGCTGCATCCCTGTCAGGTGTCATGTTGTAATAGTATTTTTTTCATCTAAACAATCATCAAATATGATATAGTGTAAATTGCAAATGTAGATTAGAAATACTTTTTCAGTCTTGGAAGCATTGCATAACACAAAATATGAGAGGCTAACAATAAAGGGAAATTGCTTAGAGCTTGTTTTGCACTGAGGTGCTCCTGGTTCTTTTGGGATCCAAGTAAGAAAGATACCCAGTGCTTAAAGCTGTTTATCTAAGTTATCCAATGACAGATGGGAATTACAGTGAGTGACAGCAATCTTGCATCCCTCCTGATGCTGAGACCCTGCCTGCTGTGGCATTGGGTGAGCTCAGGATGGCACAGAACCTGCTGTGTCCCATCCATGGTGAGTGCCACCAGCCTTTCTGTTCACCTGGAATTCTTAGAAGGTCTTGATGGTAACACGTTCATCAATCACGGACAGTGGCCAAGTTTGGAAGGTGGGCTTTGCTTTGGAAAAGCCTCTTGGATGATATGCTCCACTATCTTTTATCAATAAAATGTCAGTTGTTGTACAGGTTTCAAGGACAGGACAAGACAATGCATTTTCACAGACTTGCAACTGAGTATATATTGTACATATACACCTTGATTTTGCATACTCTTATCACAGTATCTGAGGCATGCAGAGGAGCAGTAGTGGTGGTTGGTTTGCCATGGCAGGCTGGTGTGATGTTCTGCTGGGAACACACACATACACGTGAGAAGAAAGCAAAGTTGTGGGTCACTGACTCCAGATCACATTGTCGGGAAAATTAATCCACAAACACCAGAGGTTTATGTCCAAAAAAGAGACAGAGGAGTCCTGTAACTTTATTCAACATTTTTCCAGCTTCACCCCTCACTACAACACTGGAGAATGAATTAAAACTCGTGAATTCCGAGGTGTGCTTTTGACCAAGTGCTCACTGTGTCACCTGCCCAGTGTAGTTCTGGTAATATGAAGTGGTCTTACAGTGAGTCCTTAATGTTAGAGAGGTAGACTTTTCATTTTAGTTTAAAATTTAAAATCATATCCAAGTGAGACAAACTACTTGTGCTTCTGGAGACCTTATGGAGTGTGTAAGTGATGCTAATTTTGCAGAATGAATCAGATGTCTGACTTCAACCTACCTGCACTCCTTTTTTTACAGATTTCATTCTTTAACAGTCCTACACATTCCTGCTCTCCAAAAGTATGACATGTATGTGTGCACATGTGGTCACATCAGGAGCATTTGTGTGATGTGGGGCAGGGGACATTGGGTTCTTAGTATGTGTCTTATTGACTGGCAATGAGAAACCAGCTTTGTGCATTAGGAGTGGATATGGGGTTGATACTGTGCATCGTTTGGAAGGATTCCTCCAGAAGAATGAATTTGACAGCTGTCTTTATCTGGATATTTTATGGCTCCACTCTTGTTCTTTGTTATCTTGACCTCTTATCTCTGGGTCGTTTTGTTCTTACTTTTCTTTTACAGGAACTCCTGTGTGAGGTACTGTAGCGAATAATAACTGCTGCTGTTCCTTTTAACCCCCGTTCTGCTGTTTCTCGCTGTGTATGTGTGAGCACATGTGCAGACACGTATAAATACGGATTTTTGTACTTCATTGGCACTGATGTTAACAGTCTAAATCTCTCTGGAAAAGCAGATCATCCACCTTCATTTGTAGGAAGCGTTGATGTTTGCATTCCTCTGTTGCAATTGTGCCGAGGCCACCAGCCCGTGCTGCGGTGCATCCCATGACAGCTCACTCGCGAAGTGTGGAGTTCAGAGGCTGTGAAAGCTTCCCTTCTGGAGCAGAAAAGGGCAGCTCCCGCATCCAGGGCCGCAGCAGACTCAGCCAGCCAGCCAAGCAGTCCCTGGCTGGCTGCTGACTGAGGTGTTCTCCTGTCTGTGCCGCTGATCCTCCGCTCTGCGGGCCTCGGCCGCGCTCCCGCGCCGGGCTGTCGAGGGACAGGACTTCTCATACTTCTCATCTCATGAGAACTGCTGCTGTGAGAGCAGGAGCCTAGAGGGGAAATCCTGAAGCAGTTGGAAAGCCTCTGTGAAAATGAGATGGTTACCAAAAGAGCTCAGAGTGACAGGTTTTGCTGATTTTCAAAACTTTGTTGTTTAAACTGTTTGTAATTTGCTGGCAGCTTCCACTTGAGCAAAGACAGTGAATCAGGAGCCAGAATGCAGTATATCATCCAGAAATAAATACCCAAAGGTAAAATCTGGGCTTCACTGAAGCCAGTGAAATCTCTGGTTACTTTCTCACTAGAACTAGGTAAGTCATGGAAGCTCGATTTGCGCAGGCTTCTGCAGTTATCTTGCTGTCTGGGAGGTAGGTCACCCTGAGACAAAGCTGCTGACAAAGCAAGAGCATATTATCCTTTTGAACTTATCCTTTGCAAATTGCCTACTGGGAGACAATGTATTTCACAAATAGGAGTTTTCATCAGCAGGCACTATTATGTATCCAACACCTGTCAGGAAACAAGGCTGGGCACTAGTTAAGATTTTGGTTGAGCTAAGACAGGCACATCCTGTAAACATGCCTGCAACCCTGGATGTTGCCTCTGATTCCTGGTCTCACTGTTTGTGTGTGGTTTTCAGATCCCATCATTTTTGCAGCTGACTTCCCCTGTAGTGGAGGGACAGCAGAGCCATTGGGCAAAAGTACTGGGAGAGCTGTGGCTGGACACATGGCTTGGGTTGCAGATTTCTTGCTTGTAAAGCCAAATCTGTGTTGGACCACTGCCTTTTGCTTGTGTTGGGTGACAAATGGGATCTGTCTGGAGCCCTGCTGCAGTTAGACATGTAGGTACACAAGCACACAGCATGGGGCATGCTCTGCCTTCTGCAGTTTATCCTTAGGTTGGCTTGAGACAGCCGCGTGTGCTGTGGATGCAGAGGTGCTTGGAGGAGTGCTGGGCCATCTCCCTTCTCCCTTGTGCAGCCTCCTGTGTCAGGCATGTCCCTCTCCTCATGAACAGATCTTCTGGCCAGCAGTGGACACCAAGTTCCTTTCATCCCTGTCTCTGCTTTGGTTCAATAAATGGGCAGGGTTTTTTTGTTGGGTATTTTGGGTTTGTTTGGTGTTTTTTTTTCTTCTTAGCCTATGTGAAATGAATTAAATCTCTCTAAGGGAAAATTTATGGCATTCTCAGGTCTCACTTTTTGGAGGTATTGAGTAGGCAAGTTATTGTTGCTGTAACATGATTATCAGTACCACCATGTTCCTTAAAATCTCACTTGCTCTGGAGGCATGAGATTATCCAGCACTTGCAGGGAGCACCCAGCTGCAATAGCTTTGTGTTAAACAGTTGTGTACCCTGCACTGATCAATGCTGATGGAGGCATGAGGCTCCCCATGGTAAGTCTGTGCCTGGCAGCACTCTAATTAAAGTCTGCCTTTGAAAATAAGTGAGAGGTTTGTGATTTTGGCCTCTTGTTCTGAAGGGCATGTTTTTATTTAGAGATTCCTCCAACTTAACTTTCTAGGAGTTTCTATAAATGCCTGAAGCAGCAGAAATCTCTGAGTAATCTTCCTCTTTTCAAAACTTTGGCTTAAAAAATTATTGTTCTAAATACAGTTTATACTGTATTTATTCTGCCAGCTCCAGGAATTGGAAGGTGGAGCTCTCTCCCTGCATTCCATTGTCCAAGGTACTTGCTAAGCACAGCTCTGGAGGCCACATGTTGACATTAAGTGAGTCATGTGTGATCACAAGCAGAGAGTTTATTCTTATTAGTCACCTATGGAGTAACCAGAAGTGCTGTGCTGGCAATTCACATAAAGAACTGCAGAGAATAGGAGTGTAGCTATTGCCAGGCAAATTAAGGCTTTAAATTTAATGAGCATGATTACTTTAGTAGGATATAGAGGAAACGTGTATTCTGTAAGTATAGTTGTTCATGAAATTCTTATTTTGGAAGACTTTTTTGTGCTCTGACAAAATGAGGCCTAAGCCTTGTCTTGCCTTGTTACTATGATTTTGGTTTAGATCTGTGGTTTCTCTGATGTCTCTGATTTGTATGACTGCTACAATGAAACTGGTTGAGCGTGCTAGTGTCACAAACAGGTAAAACTCAAGGTCCCTTTATGCTCTTGATGTTAAAACTTCTTGTCTCTGTATTCTCCATTTAAATAATCAGATTTATTACAGTAAAACCATATTTGTCTTGCTTTTGGTCATCTTCAATTTTGGACTGGTGTTGAAGACAACTGAAAAAGTGTCCAACCATGGCTCCTAGCTCTTTCTGCTGTATGGTCCATGAGAGCTGTAGTGTCTACCAGTCCTTCCAGCACAGAGAGGTGCTTCCTGACTCTTAATGGAATTTAGTAGGCAGGAGGTTCCTCAAGATGATCTTGTGCATCCCCTGACTGGAGTTCAAAGTTGAGTCTTGTCCTAGAGGAGTTTTGAAAGTCTCCAAGGATGGAGGGTACACAGCCACTCTGGGCACTTACTTTGCTGCCATGCCACTCTCAGTGTGGATTTTCCATTGTTTTGTGTGAATTTCCTTGGTTTCAGATTGTGACCTTGTATCCTGCCCCTTTCCTGTGCAGTGCTGAGATGGGTCTGACTCTCTTCTCTACCCCCCTTCAGTCTGGAAAAGAATGCATGTAGGTCTCCCTTTCCTTAACCCATTCTGCTTGTGCTGAAGAAAAAACCCAGTTCTTTTTTCTCTTTTCTAGGGAACTTTTCAGACACCCTTGAAATTCACTTTGCTGTCCTGAGTTCTGCTCTCCCAGAGCTGCTTGTTTCACTGGGCTATTATGACAATGAGGCCTAAATAGTACCCTCCTCTCTGTTCTCCCATTTCATTTACAAAAGCTGTAGAAATCAGCCTCTTGAGGTGTTCATGACTGTGGGCAGCTCTCTTCCCATCTACTTGGTGACTCACAGAGATAGACAAGCTATAAGGGTCTGTTTTGAAAAAGATTGGGAAACATAAAAAAGAGCAGAGCAAGTCTTTATGCTTCTCTAAATGTCACTTCAAGAATAATATAGTGTTGTTTTGGTTATCTAAGACCTTTCCTGTGGATTTCAAGAATACCTTAAAGGAGATAGGACTTTTAGTCCTCCTCTGTGAAAATGTGGAGAGTGGAAATGCCCATTGTAGCTTCTAATTTCTTTTGTTTGAATGCCTAAGAATTATTCTGAGCAGAAGCTTCTGCCTGAGTGGCATTTTACAGTGCTTTGAAGACAAGATGGTAAATGTATTACTTGTTTTCTTATCCAAGGAGAGGAGCATCCTGTTCTGTGAGAAACAAATCCTTAATTTTGCTGCTTAGCAAAAATACCATCCCTTACCCTACAGTCAGAATCCCATTTTGATAACTGTTTTTTTTAATAGACTCACAGAATGGTTTGGTTTGGAAGGGGACCTTCTTTTCTCTTTATTTGAAAGAAAAGAGTACGAAATATTGAAAGAAAAGCAGCTAAATAAAGTAGATGTTCTGTGGCTTCTAAGATATATGTAAATACAGCAAAGTGTTTTGCAGCTCAAGAATACCATTTCTTATCAAATCCCAGGAGCCCTCAATAAAGTAAGGCCCAGCTAATTTAAAGCTTTCAGGTGATTCAGTAAGCAATGGATTGTTTTTATTATTCACTACCAACATGACTTTACTTAGACCACTCCTAAAATGCTCTATAAATGTGCTCTGACTATGGAATGTGAGTTTATATATGGGGAGCTAATACGAAGTAACTATAATGTCCCAGCAGGCTGGCAGCTCTTAAAGAATTGGATTTTGGCATTCATTCTTTGCAGCTTTATTTAAGCAAGCACAGGAGACAAAATTGCTATTATTTTGGCCATTTCACAGTTAGAAAAGGAAAAAAAAAGTCAAGTTTTTATAAAAATGAGATTTTGGTGCTTAATGCAAATGTAATAGGGCCTCCATGGAAGGCAGGTTTCATCTCTGCCTTCAGGCACATTTTGTTTAAAAAAAATTTAAAAAATCTCTGACAGTCTTACGTGCTTGTTCTGGCAATGCTTCCACTGATTTTAACTGAAATTTTGTAATAGCTGGATGTTAGTCTGATAGTAATTTGTGCAAAATTGTAAGCCACCTTATGCTTGATTAACAAGGTGTGAATTATTTTGTTTATAGAAATAATTTAATTATTGACCATACGCATCTTGAACAGAGCTGCTTTAAAATTACCAGCATGAAACTAATTTGTTGTGTTGTAGATAAGTGGTGCTTTGTTACAAGCTTCCCCCTTCTTGTGTTTTCTGCGCCTGGAGGGAATGCTCAGGGCTGGGGAATTGAAATCCCCATCTAGAGTGCAGTTAAAGGCAATTAAATGGAAATTCTTATTCACTCCCCCTTTTGCTGGATTGCAGATGAATAATGGAGGTTGGCATTGAATGTTCATTTTCATGGTAGTGCTTTCTTCTTGTCTATACATATTTCCTAACCATCACATTTAGGAGTGGTTTTGTTCCTTATTTATAAAAAGGCAGAGTGGTTGCCTGAGGCCTCACATATTGATGGAAATCAGCACACTCTGTGCTGGGACTGCAGCAGCCTGGCCATCTCTGTAGCTGAGCTGAATATAAATTTCTCTGTGTTTTCTGAAAGCTTTGTTGATTAGCATCTGATATATGAATTTCAAGAGGGCTATAGACTGAAGGGATCCACTGAGAACAAACAGAAGCATCCACATTGCTCACACTTTCAGCCGAATCTTCCTTGGGGAAAAGCCTGTGAGTTGTTGACATTTGTCCTACTGCTCTACATCGGTAAATAGACTCAGGATTAGTCCTGTTTTCCCTGTATCTGATCTCCTCTCACTGCTGGCAGAGGTAAAACCTCCATCACCTTGGCCTGCCAGTGCCTTTTGCAAGTGAAATCTCTTATGCAGATATTGACTTATGTGACTTTATCATTGCACCAGCATTTGCATTTTTATTGAAGAGAGTTGAATTAAGCAAGCTGGTGTTTGGAAAGAAAGCTAAATGCTTTTTGCCTTTAGGTGGTAATAAAACAGCTTCAAGAATCCTTTATAGATTTCTCAGTTGCCCATACCATGCTCATGGAATCATTAAGATTGGAGAAGATCTCTGAGGTTGAGTCCAAACTTTCACCAAACACCACCATGTCAAATAAACCTTAGCACTGAGTGCTGTGTCCAGTCATTTCTTAAACACTTCCAAAGATGGTGATTCCACAACCTCCCTGGGCAGCCTGTTCCAATGCCTGACCACCCTTTCATCAAGAGACTCTTCTTGATGTCCAATCTGAACCTCCCCTCCACAGCTTGGGGCTATTTCCTTTTGTCCTGTCTTGGCTATAAAATATTTCATTTCAGATCATGAATGGATCTATTCTAACATCCTTTTCACTCAGCAGCAGACACTGTCCTCTACATTTTTCACATGAGAAGCTGAGCTTCCTCAAGTGTCTGTAGCAAAGCATGAATTGAAAAAACCCTGTCCTTTAAAGTTTAATTTTCACAATTTGCAAAAAGCAGACTGCTTGCATGAGAAAAAATGAGCCCCTAGTTTTTTAGCTTGCTTCATACTTTTTTTTCCCTGCAAAATGGGGCATATGAAGTAAAAGGCATGTTGTTACATTAAGAAAATAAAATTCAAACAGACACAAAAATTCCTATTCGTGCTGTGCTCCATAGAGCATAACACTGCTCATCTTGAGTCTGGAAATGTTGAAACGACCAGTGCTTAGTCAGGTGCTTGGGTACAATGGAATTTTGGTAAATCCTCTCATTTCTTTGATCAGTTATCTCATTTTGACAGACTGAGGGCTGTTAAGTCTAGGGACCTTGTTTGTTGTTCTATGCTGAAAGCTAAATAAGTGATGAGACAGAAAGATGCTCAGTCTTCTGCCTCTGTAGAAGAGTTCAGTATCCTGCTTTGCTGAACACAGGAGGAACCAGACAATCAGCTGTTTTCAGTTAGCCTGTCAAGCCAGAAGTTCAGGATCTAGTTTTCTTGCCTGTGAGCCCATGCTGACTCAGGCTGTGTTCTCAATCTGTTTTTGAGTTTTCAATCTGCTTCTCTGCATGTGCTGTCCATCTCACATGCACTATCCACACAATGCCTATTAATTTTTTCTTCTGTCATCATTAAGCATGCATCTGCCTGTGTTTTGATTGCAATATGCCTGGTAGTTGCATTTGAAGGCTTTACTCGCCTCAGTGTTGGCTTCCAAAAGGAAACTATTGGCCTGTCTCAGCCATCTTAAATGAACATGAGGAGGTCATGCCAGCTACATAAAGATCTAGTCTACATTATGATAAAATTTAGAGGCCTGAAACTTCCCCAAGTTTCAAGAAAGCAGATACAGTATGACTGGAGACAACCAGTCACCTCTGCAAGGGTGTTTTTTGCTGTTGCACTGCTGAGAAATGTGCTGGATTTAGATTTGGTGCCACATCACAAGTTGTGGAGTTGTGGGCAGTTTTGTACCAGCTGATTTTGAGGGAAGGAGCAGATCCTGCCTCTCTGCTCAGCCTTGCCTAGAGGGGATTTCCTCATAGACCTCTGCCTGCTGCTGATTGCTCCTTAGTAGAAAAGTTGTAAAGAACCCTGAGCTTCTGTTAATGAAAATTTTTGGGGAAAAAGAAAAGGATATAGTAAGCTTCTGTTAATGAAAATTTTTGGGGAAAAAGAAAAGGATATAGAGGGCTTAAAAAAAAAAAATCTTATCTGAGAGACACAGAATTGCAAGTGACTAAAGGAATATTTGGTCATAAGTGGCATTCAAGTAAACAAAATAAGGTCTGTCCCTGACATTAACCCATAGCATCCCGAGCAAAGATTTCCATTGATGCCATACTGGGAAATACAATACCCTCTTGGATAATCCAGGCTGGTTTCCTCCTGCTTTTCTGCTGTGAATGTGGAGGTAACTAATACATAATACATTCTGCTTTGCAGCAAGTTAGCAGCTCAAACAGGTAATAATTTGAACAAGTTCAGTGCTATTGCATTATGCATCAGAAAAAACTACATTCAGTGTCAAAGCCATAAAGGTAGGCTGCCTGCTTGTCCTGATAGCAGTCAGGTCATGTTTTATTGCTTATTAATCACTCCAGACTGGAAGAATGAATTTCTGTGAAGCACTTCAGAATTCTAGCCCCAGGAGGTGATTAGTAAAAATAAAAGTGAAATTCAGAAATAGCAGCCTTCATTACCTACTTATGTGTTAACTGATTTTTTGCATGTGTGCTGCTTTCTACACCTAAATTAGAATCTAGCTGTTCTTTTTCCTTTCTTTCTTGAAGTGCTTAATATAATTTTTTTAGACATCATTTTGTGTCACTGCACATTAGCTTTCTGTTGCTGTTTATATTTATCATCTAAATATGACATGTCTGGAGCAGTCATTTTTCTATTGTTCTTTTGCAAGTCTGTGCCCATTTTGTTCACAGCATTATTTCTGTCATGCTTGTTTGCTTCTGACACTGGAATTTCCATCTGGGGTTATTTAGAGTTCAACAGTGAATAGATTTTTCCTCCAAAGTTACACCTTTCTGCATGATCAAATTGACATTTTCCTTGTGTACAACCACTTTTACCATCCTTCATCATGACCTCAAATAGAAATAATTATTTTATTGTTCTCAAAGTTCCAATTTTAAGATGCCTTTGAAAAAATCATGGTAGTGTTATACAGCTGTGAGGTCTCAGAAGATATAGATATATATTTTAATGGTGTTTTGTTACTTGACTTTTGTGACCAATTTATAAACAAAAGTATCTTCTAACTCCATCAAGAGCATCCTTTCAAGCAAAAATATTGAGAGAAGTGTTGGGACCAGTGTGAGGTGAAAATCTGACTGCTCTCTGTTGGGACAATCTTTGTTGAAGCAGTAAACTTGCCTCAGTCTTTGTAGCTGACTTAAGCTGTTGTGCCTATTCTGGGATGGGGCTTCTTGAGGAAACAGGAGCCCTGAAGGGCTGCCCAGTCCCTTCTGAGTCCAAACCTGAATCTGGAAGATGATGTACTTTGTCAGGAGAGCCTCTGAGTGTGCTTACTGAAACCAAGAGCCACCAAGGGACCACCAAGGGACCAGCAGTGACCTATCTGCTTGTTCTAAAATCTGAAAAGAGCAGTGATAATCAGCTGGTACATCTGCACAGTGCAGTACAGCACCTACTCAGAATACTTGAGACCATCCTCTGATTCTGTGAAAATACCAGTGTCTTACCAATGGTGAATGCAGGGATACTCTGATTTGCTTTTGTATACTTCTTCCTGTCCCTCAGTGTCCTGTCATGCCACAGGAAAGCTGTTTCTCCACTCAGACTTCTGTAGCAGGCTGGTGCTCCCTCATACACAGTACCAGGAGATCTATTCAGGAAACCAGCTGGTACCCAACACACAACCTAAATGCAAGTGCACATCCTTTAACTTGCAGTCCAGGTCCTCTGAGCACAGTTACTTGAAATATTTATAACATAATAAGGTTGTAAGGGTTTATAGATAAGTATATGTATTAAAGCAAATTATTAAAACATAAAATCAAAATAAACCAAATATTTGGCTACCAGCTGAAAAGTATTGATATGTGGTTTAATTTAAAAATGATCAATATCATGGAAGACTTTAAACTTTTTGGTGTTCCTTACAGGCTATGAAATAGAGAAGCAGAATTTTTGCTTGCTTATAATTAAAAGGTAGTTCATGTTTGTCTCCTTGTTGCATTGATCTGCATAACTACCATCAATATCAAAAGTGAGTTAGGCTTGTTTGTTTCCTTCCCCTCATTTTTAACATCTTGAGAGCAGTTTAAGAAAGAAATTAAATACTATGATATGGATGTGTTGGGACAGGCTAAAAGCTGGTCCATGGTGTCTTGGGCATCAAAAAAGTGAGGTAATTCTTTACTAAAGAGGCAACTGAGCACTGGGACATATTGCTCAGGGCTTATGGAGCCTCCCTCACTGGAGATGCTCAGGAACTGTCTGGACACAATTCAGTGCTGTGTGCTCAGGGATGAGCTGCTTGAGCAGGGAGGTTGGACCAGATGGCCCAGTGGGAGCCCTTCCAACCTGAGCCATCCTGTGATACAGCAACGTTCAAATTCGGTTTCATAAAGGAAGAAAAGAAGTTTGTATATTTTCTGTAGTCATAGGTACTTTTTCCACTGTGATAATTTTCCACTGTGCTATGTGCCCTCCCCAAAATCTCTATTCATAGCTGTTCTCAAACAGCATAGGTGCTAAAAATGCACCTTCAAAGTTGAGGAAAATCTGGTATGCCTCTGGAAGGCTGCCATCACTGTGTGCTGGTATTTAACTGTAGTTCTCTGGTAGAGAAGGCTCCAGGTAACATATGAGCTTCTCCATCCCTGCAAGTCCCACCTGCTCTTCTGCTGTGTTTTACCCCTGGATGAGTGGCCTTTACATTTTTCTTGTGGGGTCTTTATTGGACTGGCGCTTTTTGTTCAGTCTCAAACCAGGAACAGCAAGTCATTGAATGTAAGTATGTAGAGGAAGATAATTTATTAGCACTGTTCCCTAAACAGTTGTTTTATATTCACAGATATCAGTGCTTAAGTTTCATTAAATTGAATTTCTTGTTATTTGGAAAATCCTATTTGGCAAGTTGCTGACGCTTGCTGTTTCGGTAACTCACAGCTTTCTGAGAAGACAGCTGGGTTAATACATTATTGAATATTTTTAGAATCCTTTAATGCTGAGTTCACAGGATTCTCCAAGTGAAGGAGACTTAAAAGCTGAGAAGTTTTTGAAAAGAGTTTTACTTTGAAGTTTCTAGGGGGCTGCTTCAGTTCTAGTGCCAGTAAAGCTTAGAACGTGTTCTGAAAGGCTATGAATAGCAGCAGTAAAACAATGGATTTCATTTGGCAAGTCTTATTGATGAGGAGGCAAAGGAGGCCACAGCTTACAGTGGGTAAAAATGTCTGCTGTGCTTTGTGGTTTGATAGAACTAGGTGGAAATGAGGCTTTCAGGGATAATTTTTCATTGAAAAATAGCATGTTACCATGACTTGAATCTTGCTCTGGCATATTAGAAGAAAAAAAATAAAAACTTTGATCTTTCAGATGTGTTCACTTTGATTTAAGATATATGAGAGGACTTCTGCCTGTGTTGGGCTAAATATTCTACACATTAGAAGCCTTCTTTTGTCTTTCTCCAGAGTAAGATCATGTAATTTTCAATTAAGTGTCCTTTTTTTTTTAAAGTTAATACACTCAAATCAGTTTTTATTTTACTTTATGTATTATTTTATCACTGTTTTTATTTTCTTTTTGTGGGTCTATTATTTTATTAAATTGGTTTTTTATATTATTATAATATTGCTGGGTTTCCCCCTCTGTTTTCAATAGCTAAATGAGATCTCCATCGTGTCTACTCTCATGGCTTGTACTTTGCTTTCTCCCAGGTTGCTCCAGAGCTGTCAAAAATAACATTAGAAATTGTCACTGAGAAATACTGTCTGATTAAATTGATCAGTGTAAGCCAGTAACAAGAAGACAAACATTGAAAATCATCTCTATATTTAGAGACTTCTCAAGCAGTTAAATATTTAGCAGAAACAGAAAACACTGAGTATAAATGAAATGAAAGGGTTGGCATAGTTTGTGTTTAGCATCCCAGAGGTGTAGATGGTCACTGCTTGGTACTCAGCTCGTTTATCTTTCTTCCAGGTTAGAGAACATTTTTCCATACCAGATGATCAGCTCCTATAAGAAAAGATTGTTGGAAATGGAAAGCAATTCAGTGAGGTTTTAAAAAGCATGAATAGCTGACAAATAAAACAAACCACGTGTTTATTTTGCAGAACCAGAGAAGAAAGGAGCTGATGAGTTATGAGCTTGTGCAGGAGAGTTAAACACTGGCACTAATTAATGGCCACTCAGCAGAGCACCACCTTGATCTCAGTGGAGCTTGGCTGGATGGGGGTCATAAATCCGTAGTGCAAATGGGAGCAGCCTCAAGATGCTTCATTCCAGCTGAGTGGGAGGGTGGCCCTCCACCTCTGGGACACTGCCGAGGCAGTGTTTGTCAGGTCAGACTGTGGGATTTGCAGATCTGCCCCATTCCTGCTGGCCATGCAGCTGCTTGGTACTGTTGGTAACTGTTCTAGGGCTTCAGCAGGTTTTTACTGTGCCTTTTTCCCCTTGCAGGCCTTTGGACAGTCCTTCTCTGTTCACCGCAAAGTGGCCGAAGATGGCGAGACACGGGAGGAGACTCTCCTGCAGGAGTCTGCTTCAAAGGAAGCCTATTACCTGGGCAAGATTTTGGAGATGCAGAATGAGCTCAAGCAGAGCAGGGCCGTGGTCACCAACGTTCAGGCAGAGAATGAGAGGCTCACTGCGATTGTCCAAGACTTGAAAGAGGTAAATGGGGCTGAATTTCCTTAGGGTATCATGGGTAATGTGGCTCTGCGTAAACAAAATATTACAGGAATTAAAAATGCTCACCTCTCAGTCTGTGATCTTCCCAGAAACCACGTGGCCTGAGAAGGCTGCACTTTAGAAAGGAGAAAATATCTTTCCTTGTTTTAAACACCACCACCACCACCACCTTACAAAGATAATAAAACCCAGTTCAAGAAGCTCCAATTTCTTATGCACCCTTAGCATTTTGCATTGTATTTTATAAGACCAAATTTTACATTAATGCATTTTCTGCATACTTCTGATGTTCATACAACTTTTCTTTCTCAGCATTGACATAATATATAAGGTATTCTGACAGAATTACATGAAGTTTCACTGATTTTTTTCTACTGTAAAGCAGAATTAAATGCATGCTCATGTTTAGAAAATGGGTAACAGTAAGGAAGTCAAATGTAGTTACTGACCATATGAGATGTTCAATAATTTTGATGAAGAATTTAGTAATATTTAATAACTTGCCTTTTTCCCCCTTGGAATCTGGAAGTTACAGAATGTAGCAGGACAACTACATGCAGGGAAAGGCAGCACTTGGAAATGAGCCCATGTCTTCCCTGCATTCCCCAGGGATGCTTACACATAGGGATTCTCCCCACTGTCCAGCTGCTGAGGGAGGTATTTCCTATGTGACTCTGGAAAATGATTACTTAATGCATGAATTTGTAAATATTAATGATCATCATGTTTTCTGTAGCTGAATAGAATGGAATTCTTTTAGCATAAAGAAAGCCCTGGAACAGGGAATCTCTGGACCTGTGTCCTTTACTCCCATTGAACATTCTTATTTAATGGGTTGTACTGGACTTGCCCATAATACAGATCAGGTTTCAGGAGGAAGTACATGCATGCCAGTTGTTCACATATTCCAATTAAAATATGTAATTGTAATTGCTGTTGCAGTGTTAACAAAAAAAAAAATCAAATTGATTTTTAATTATTTTTTATCTGCTTGTTCTAAAATCCTGTTCTAAAATCTTCTTGGTGGCAGACAATCAGCTGCTGACACACCTACCTGTTTGGTTTGGCTCAGAGGTCCTGATGACTTGGGGTTCAGACACAAATGAACAACCAAGTTAGAGAAAATACGCATTTGTCTTTGTTCTTGATTCTTTTCCTTGGGGGTCTCCTTGGGATTCCTTCAAATGCAAATCTTCCTTCCATTTTCTACCATGATTATTGATCTGCAATTTGTTCAGAAGGCAGTTTCAGTACCTGTCCTCCCTGGAATATTGATTGTCCTCATTTCCTTGGAGATAATAGTAAACCCTAGTGTGAAGCCAGCTGCAATTAATTCCTGCTCTAATGCTAAATAGAAACAAGCCATAGTAGTTAATTAAAGTGCAATAAAGGAATTTATTTGACTAAAAATAAGGCTGATAAACTGATTAGTATTATTAAGATGATGATGTACCATGAGTATCAAGTCCTTGACTATGTTGAACTTTTATTTTGTGTTACTATAATCAATGTACTTAAACGTAAATGGGATTAGTGCAGTCAGTTCATTACACCACATGCTACTATGATTAATTACTTGAATAATAACAAGAGATAGAAGGTGATTGACACCTACTTCAAGCTCTTTATGATCTTTTCTCACTGAATTATGCTGGTATTTCACCTTGTGCTCAAAGGAGTCTCACCCTTGTGTCCAGCCTGGTACACCTTGGTCCTATGGCTGTGATGTCCAAGTGCCTGCTGAAATGAGATGACCTTCTCCTGTAAGTGTTTATGAATTTTGTCTGCTCACTTCTGCCTTCTGCAAGTAGGGAAAAGCAGACTGAACTTACTCCAAATCTTGACAGCTACAAAAGTGAGGACAAAAAAAGTAAGAAGTGTCTGGTATGTTTTGGGGTAAAGCCAGAATTAGATGCTGCTGTGGGTGGATTGCCACAATGAGGAAGCAAATTGTCTCTTTAGGCAGTAAATTTGGATGTCTAATTAGAGGAAAAAAATGAAAGAAAAAAATGATCTTCATGTGGGACTCTGTACTGAGTGATGCAAAGATAGATTGGTAGATTCTGGACATAAGTTACCTGACTGCATACTGTCTTCTCCTCTCCCTGCCCACTACCTCTTCCTCTCAAGAAAAACATGCTTTATAGGTTTTTTTTTTTTAAGCCTTAATAANTCTGGACATAAGTTACCTGACTGCATACTGTCTTCTCCTCTCCCTGCCCCCTACCCTTTCCCCTCAAGAAAAACATGCTTTATAGGTTTTTTTTTTTTTAAGCCTTAATAAGACATCTTCTAAACTAAACAAACAAAACCCCATTCCTTTTACCTTCAGTCTTAATATAAAGATTTGAATAACTGCTGTGTGGTTCTGGCAATAGTTTTTTTGCATGGATGACAGAAATGTGTGGTAGTTTCCCTATGCACTCAGCCATTTAGGGTGAGAGACTGATAGGTAGACTTTCAAAAAATGACCCAATGGTATCACATTCCTAAATAATACACTCAGTGCTTCTCCACTCTCCAGCCTGTCCTGGGAGTTACCTGATGAATTCATTCTGCTCTCTGAATTTGCACAGAAATCCATAGTCATATGAATGTGTATGAGTGGTTTCTGAACCATCAGAATACATTGGCATGAATACTGATGGCTTTTAGGAATGCTGGGAATTCCATAGACCTGGGGTTTAAAAATTCATATATTTTAGCAAGTATCTGCCTACAGTCACAGCTGATGTCTGCAGGGCAGCTTGACCTGGTTCTCCCTTGCTATAAAAAGGAATGTATCAGGCTCAGGTCTCTGGAGAACTGTGCATCTCAGACTGCAAAAATAAACAAACTGATTTCAGTATCCATATCTGGAAAAAGATAGTTTTTTTAAGAACTTGATCATGTGTTTCAGTCTGATGGGGAGTGATGAACCAGGAATCTCTGTGCACAGATAGCTTTCTACTTAATGTTAAAATGATTAAAAGAGTAAAACCATTAGCTTTATTTATGATGTAATAAAAATCCATATAGTGCCAGATAGGAATCTATCACCAAACTAAATAAAATATACATTTTAGAAAGCTAGTAGATTTTTTTCTCCCTCAAACACTAGTTCTCCTCAAAAAAATCCAAGCTACCATGCTCCTACATTTTCTGATTAGCATGAAGTACAAGATTTTTGTACTACTGAAGCAAATAAATATTTAGCTATTGATTTCAAGGGCATCAGGGCAGCACAATTTATATTAAGAACTGAACTTTCTATATTAAATGTGTCTTAAATCATAATTGGCTATTTCCTATTTAGAAATTATAGTTTTTCAATCTGAAAAATTAGGGGTTTTTCTCATTTTACAATTTTGAGTAAAGCCTAAAACCTTTAAATGTCAACACATATGTAGTCAATATCCTGCCATGGTGTAACCAGGGCAAACATACCAATTTCAGATTCTTGTTTTGCTGCTCTGGGTTCAGATTTGAGTACATAGTACATCCTATATAATGTAGGACATCCTTAGATCCTTTGTACATTCAGTTGTCATCTACTACTGGAAGCTTCTGCAGACATTAGGTGCCTCAATTTCCACCTTTTGTAAAATTCTCTGTCCATCTCAAGGTCTGGCTTGGCCTGAGGTCTGTCACTACCCTGTTGCTTCATGTTGAGCACTGCTGTAGGAGCTACTGGCACCTTCCAAAGAGAGATTTCCCAGCTGACCTCCTCTCCTGGTGATGTCCCTCCACTCTCTTGTTCTGTGATTGTGGTGAAGTTTGGGGCTCCAGTTTATTCTCTGTCCTAGGGTTTGTGAATCTACTTCTTTCTCTGAAGGAAATACCCTAGCAGTTGGTTGGGAGGGTTTTTGTTCCTCCAGATGAATCTGTTCCACGTTGTTGGGAGATAGTGTTTTGTGGGTCAGAGAGAGTGGGATGGAGCAAGCTGATGAGAATGACTGTAGCCTAAAGGCTAAACCACTCAGATGGGAATAGGGAACAAGTGCTAGTCCCTATTTCAATTAATGTTGGATAAGAAATACTTAAATATTAATTGGGGCAGAGACCAGAACTCCAGCCCTCAGCACTCCTCAGAGAGAATGTGGTGTGCAGCCTTGATCTCTCAGAGCTGGAGGTCTAACTGATGAACTCTTGGAGGGAGGTAACTCTGGGTGACCAAGTGAAGTGACTTTTACCAACTCTGCATTGAAGAAAGGCAGGGAAGCTAAGTCTAGGAGAGGAATCACTGCTAGGCATTGTGTGCTGCAGGAAGCACCTTTTAGCTGCTTGGCTGTAGTGACAAAGCTAGTGAACTCCCTCCACTTTTGTTACCTTGCTTTTCTAGTAGTTGTCTAATTTCCTTTATGCACCAAAAAGGCAGCCTGTGATTGTGCTCTGGTGATTACCCCAGACAGGGAAATGATTCAAGTGAGTGCAGTGTTGACTCTGACCATGCAGCGTCCTTACGTGGTCTCGTCTGCTCCCATGCTTTCCAGTGTGTGCATCAACAGCCTTGTCCCACTCAATCTACTCCACAGTGGAAGTTTGCTTTGGCACCTACCCCAGTTAAAGAAAGCTTGCATTATAAACCTTTATCTGCTTGCTAGTGTTATGGTGGCACTTGCAGCAATGGCTTTGCATTGCAACCTGGATGAGGGAATCGAGTGCACCCTCAGTCAGCTTGCAGATAACACCAAGCTGGGCAGAAATGCTGGTCTCTTGGAGGGCAGGAAGGCTCTGCAGAGGGATCTGGACAGGCTGCATTGATGGGCTGAGGACACTGGGATGAGGTTCAACAAGGCCAAGTGCACTTGGGCCACAACAACCCTGTGCATCGCTACAGACTTGGAAGGCAGTGGCTGGAGAGCTGCCTGGTGGAAAAGTAGCTGGAGGTGCTGGTGACAGCAGCTGAGCATGGGTCAGTGTGTGGCCAGGAAGGCCAATGGCATCCTGGCTTGTGTCAGCAACAACGTGGCCAGCAGGGCCAGGGCAGTGATTGTCCCCCTGCACTGGGCACTGGTGAGGCCTCACCTCAATTCCTGTGTGCAGTTTTGTTGCATGGAAGACGTAACAAGAAGGACATTGGGGTGCTGGAGCAAGTCCAGACAAGGAAGTTGCAGCAAGGTGGGGATTGGTCTCTAACAAGTGGTAGGACAAGAGAAAAAGGCCTCAAGTTGTTGCCAGGGGAGTTTAGATTATTAAGAATTTAGATTATTAAGAAAAAATTTCTTCACCACAAGAGCTGTCAAGCATTGGAACAGGCTGCCCAGGGAGGTGGTGGAGTCACCAACGCTGGTGGCATTTAAAGGACACGTAGATATGTCATTTGTGGATGTGGTTTAATGGTGCACTGGCCATGCTGGGTCAATGGTTGGACTTGCTGATCTTAGAGGTATTTTCTAACCCAAATGACCCTATGATTTTTAGAGGAGCAATAATTAGGGAAATATGCTGAAGTATTCAACATGGCCATTGTTAATGGTGTTTTGATCTTAATGTACCTCAATGCAAGCACTGCTTTTTGGAAAGAAGCTGTAGGAGCGAGATGCTGGAGCAGCCCATGGACATGACTGTGGGTGTCAGAGGTGTCTGAGAGATAAAATGGAGCTGGATGTGGCAGATGGCAGAATTGTTCCTCCTGTAAGGAGAGTGCTCACATCTCAATTTAGGGCATTATTAGCATAGTCAGTGGAATTGACAATATTTACATTCCTTTGTTTTGGAAGTTACAGTCAGCTGGTTAGAACCAGCTCCAAATTAGGCTTATAATATAAATGTGTTACTGTGCCCACCAAGAGGTATTTTTATATTCTTTCCTGTGTTTAGAAAAGCCTGCCATAAGGAGATTCTGCCAGGCCACCCATATAAATGTTTCTCCTTCCTTTGCTGTTAATGGGTGACATTTTTGCCTTAAGAGGCTGCAAAATTTGCTAAAAATACATTATTTCTATCTGCTTTCAGGAAAAAATTCAGATGGAGCTTAATCCGAAAGCTTGTTAAATGGTTTCCTCTCCTATGTACTTTCCCAGCTCATAGGACTTCTGAAAAGAAAAAAATTATTTTCTTTGTCTTGGAGACAGAAAAATACAGCAAGCTGTGACTTGTAATCCTACCAAATCTCTCTTCATGCTGTGAAATTGATGGGTATACTAATAGATGGATGCTGTGTCTCTGTGAGAGAAAGAGCTTTCAGTATAGGCAGCAAAGATTTAATTACAAATCTGCCATTCAGCTCCATCTTCCTGCTTAGTGACCACCAAACACTTTCTTTGGGCTCTTGCTTCACAATTTGGCTGACAAATCACTGAGGTGAAATCAAAGGTGGCTGTGGTAAGATTCAACTTTTTGTTTCCTGAAAAGTGGTTGATAATCCTAAATTGCAATAATCACTCATAAGGTGGTTGTGTTTCCAAGTTCATACTCATAAGCACCAACTGTAATAGGACAGGAAGGTCAAATGTTCAGGATAAATACATTTTGTTGTGGGCACTGTTTTCTCAGGGTAACCAGCTTGTTGTTCTTTTGTTCTTACCCTCAAATATACTTGCAAGCCACCAAAAGCATCTTTGAGTGGTTGTGTTTCCTCTTAATGAGCCTAAACAAGGATTTTGGATACAAATTTGGGATTTGACACATTCATGACACTGTTTTCTTTGGCAAGGTTCAGGCATTTGGCTCTGCTGGGAATAACAGAGTCAAACAATGGGCACTAGGGAGGTCAAAAAAAGGCCAAGTGGGATAATGGAGCATAACCAAGGCACTGTTGCATAAATACAGAGTGCCTTATTAAAAATACTCAAATTCCCAGCTCCTTCTTTCAGAAAAGGGGCCTCAAATAGAAAATGAAAGAGGGTGCACTTTCAGCTGTGTTTGGTAATCTTGGGGCAGTAATTAATCAAATCAGGACCTGGCAGTGCTGGTTCTTACATAAGGTCTGTGAAAGAATGACCCCTTATGTGGCCCAGGTGGGGTTTCCCTCTGTGTCCCCCCTTGTGCAGGTGTTGAGTGAACACGTGCTGGGAGGGCAGCTCTGGAAGGCACAGAGGTATTGCCTGGGTTTATAGGAGGATGAGGCAAATTTCATGGAGTATTAGGCCATCAGTGCTGCTGGTACCTGAAGATCCACTCCCAGTGCCCAGGGCTGGTAGGGGATGCCAGGGAAAATGTCTTCATATAATATCCCTGTTTCTCAGGTATCACACACCAGAGGCTGCTTGGATATTGGGCTAGCAGCTCTCTGAACTTGTCAAAATGTTGTTTTATTTTTCTTTGTGGCTTCTGAATTTTAAAAACACGTAACTTTTCTGCCTTGCTTTTGTTTCTTAGATGAGGAAGCCCTCTTAAAAACTTCTTTTGCTGACTCATTCTTTTCAGTATTAATTTGCTGGTTAAAAATAACTTGGGTTTTGTCTATTCAAGTGGTGTGGAGCAAGCTGGTTTTTGGCAGTGCTGGATTTAGCTGCGTTGCCAGTTTTTACAGAATCCTTGCAATGTGATCTGGACTCTCAGAAGCAAGAGCCCAGGAGCTGGATTGACTTGCACCTTGTGACTTCATTCATTTGCCTGGGATAAAGTGGGAAAGGAAGAATACTCTGGGTGCCAGACTTTCTGAAACTTGAGTTCAAAAGCCTTAATAGCCTTCCAGATAATGCAAAGGCATAAGGAGAAGGAGAACTATTTGCTGAAAGTCCTCTCTGCCTGAGTGCATTAACAAATAGAGCATAAATTTTGGTGACATGTGTCACTGATAAAGAATATTAAACAATGAATGAAGGTAAGTTTGTTGCCCTTGTTCCAATTAATTTCCTCTGATTTTTTGTTTAGTATCCTGAGCAGTTTTCAGTTAAAAAAAAAAAAAAAAAGATAGTTAAAGCTTCCCTGAGAAACTCATGTTGTTCTTCCTAGCCATTCAGTGTTAGAATGTGCCTGGCAATTATTGAATGTTTTATGCCTTCACCAGTCATTGGGATCTCATTGGGGATTACAGAACAGGAATCTGGATGTTATTCCCAACCACAGACAAGTGGTGTGGTCACATTTCTCTTCTCCTGGGAATCCACACATTGTAGCCCTGCATGATTGTACTTTCTGGTGTTGATTTTCTCCTGTTCCCTGCATATGGATGCATCACTGCTTGTTTGCCTTCCCTGTAAGCTTTTTGCTCATTATTAAGCAGTACAGAAGGGATGGCACTGACTGGCCATTGGTTCTGAGATGAGATCCACCAAACAAAACTGAAAAACCTGCTGATCTCTGCTAGAGCTGTGATTAGTTACTTGGGCCTTGAGGGAAACTCGTGGCTGCTAATTACATGTGGCCAATAATCATCAAGGTGCTTGAGCTTCAACATCTGCTCTTATTTGTTTGAAACCCACATTTATTTTTAGTAATTTTTTTTTTTCATCTTGTCTTTTAATCAATACTAATTTATTTGTAAGGGTTTCTCCTGGGATTTACTAGGTAATTTTGGGAAATGGGATTTACCTTTTCCTGGGGCTATGTCCTGGCTGCCAGGACATGGAACACTGCCTGTGACCTGATCCCAGAAGGGCATGGATTTGTGAGGTACAATCAGAGCCAGATGAAGCAAAACACACCTAAATCATGCCTTTGGATTGTAGGCAACTACTAAAGAGATTTTTGGCAAAAGTCTCCCACCAAACAAAAAGCAACCACCTAGAATCAAAACCTATGAAACTCTGAAAAATGAGAGGTCAGCATCTTTGGGGTCCAGAGTTGTGCTCTTTATGCTGGCATTTTCTCATTTGGATTCATTCTGACTGCAACTTACAAAACTGAAGTCTGTTCTGTATGGCTACCTGAGGCTATCCTTAAATATGGTCCTCTCTGGGGCAGGTTCTTCTGTTTCCCTCTTCTGCCTCAAAACCTCAAACTGATTTCCAGTTTGTCATTGGTAGGAAATCATTAATAAGTTCTTGGCTCCCATCATCTGTACTAATTTTGCTTTCTACAACAAACTTTGTTCTCAAGGGTAAAATTTATAAGAGGAAGGTGACAGAAGGATGAACAGCAAGAGCCTCAAATATGCCACATCTTTTTCTCCCTTTGCCCTTATTACAATATATGAGACAAGCTGGTTATTTTTAGTTATTCTCAACAGTCAGTGCCAGTCAGCATCCAGGAGGTGGGCAGCAAGTCAGGCAGAGGTCAGACAGTTTTATCACCCTTTCATTGTGATGGTCAAATCCACTCTTAAGCTTCAGGATTGAGAGAAATGCACTTTTGCTGGCAAATGTTTTTGATGTGTACGTGCAGATGCTCATACATAATCAGAGCTTGTCTGCTTCTATGATGTTATTGTTAAAAAAACCCCCATCCAATAGGTAGGACTAGATATGAATGCAATTTTTGCCTTCACTGCTCATTCATTCTGCCTATGCAGCCTTTCCTCTCCTCCAGAAGCACAGTGTGTGTTGGCTCTTTCAGCTAAATGTGCCTTGAAGGCATCGTGGTAGAGCTGTGATTTTTCACTTCAGTGAAAGGGTTGGGCTGTCTGCTCTGACACTGGCTGTGAACTCTTGTGAAGAGTGGCTCTGGCATTGCAGTGTCAGCTGAGAGTGAGGTGGGTTAAAAATGGGTCATTTCCCACCAGTCCTGCACACCCAGTCACGAAAGGGGGTCCAGAGGCAACGCTCTCCACTTGTCACGCACCGTGAGCTTTGGCTCCTGGTACAGGGGGTTTGCATTGGTTTCTCAGGGTCCCTTGTGTCTGGTTTTCCCCGAGGGAAGTGGCAACACCACAGCAGTGAGAAGATACAGGATTCTGGTTCTTTGTTAGGTAGCTGGGTGTGATTAAAGTGGCAAGGGCAAAACGCTGGTCAGTGTGGAGAAAGGACAGTGTTTCCTTCACAAACGGCTGCTCTCACATGCCATGACTATCTGCTCTTCCCAGATGAGACATGCAGAGAGACTAAGAAAAGCAGGGAAGAAAAAGTAAAAAATTCCAAAAAATAGGTATGGACTGGGGTTGGTTGCCAAATAAATGGGAATGTATCAAAGGGAAACACTCAATATTTTGGTCTATATCAAGTCAGCAACCAAGTTTCCTAAAATTCCTCTGCCTTGGCTTACTCCAGGAATCTGAGAGGAAAGGATGCCCTTGGTTTTTTATCCAAGACATAAATGCAATGAGGAAGAAGGACTGAATCTGCAGAGCCCTTTGCAAGACATTCATAGGCACTTTGTAGAGCTGGAGCTCACCTTATTTTGGCAGCACTTCCCATTGCCATTTTACTGCACAGTAAGTTCTTAAGCAGATAAGACATGGCTAGAGATGTAGATTCAGATGATTGGTGTGGTTTTGATATTAATTTCACTGAAGATCTTTGAGTCATCATCAGAATATTTTAGATTTAGAGGCTAGGATGTACAGCTGTTTTTCAAACAACTAGGTTTGCCAGTGCTCTGTCAGTGGTGATTTGAAGTCAGCCCCTTGACAGCTTTCATGCATTCTTTTTGCCTTGTTTTATGTTTTTATATATTGTAAATACTTTTTAAAAGTCAGTTATGAGTTTTGTATTACCACTTTTCTTCCCCTCTGGAATTTATGATTTACTCTTTCTTCCTCTTAACCTCACTACCTAATTTCTTCCCATCAAATTTATTGTGAGATAGAGCTTTATGCTAGAGTCATAACTCCCATAATTCTGTTTTAAAACAATTCAGTTTATAGGCTATAAGTGAAATTGAGCCTTAAATTGCTAACAGAATTTACAAACACTTTCTGTATTGTTAGTCCACTTGAAATTATATTAACATCTTCAAGGGAAAGAAGTAATGACAGTGCATATTTTGAAGTTTAAAAAGTGAAAAGTTTTAGAGTATTAGGAAGGAAAAATAAAACTAAATTTAAAATGAGAAATGCACAACCTTGGTGTTGTTTCTGTTTAAGAAAACCTCCACCTTTTAGCATGTTATCAAGAGTAATGATCTCTTACTTTGTGGTCAGGTCTAACACAAGGCAGCTGCACCACCTGCCTTGTGCTGACTTCAGGCTGTGCATTGCCTGGCTGAGCCAAGAGCCAATTTTCAGCAATTCAATACATCCTATTACCTAGCTTCTCACTGCAGCTATCAGGAAGGCAAGGCAATTCAACAACTAGCTCAGCTTCAGCAACATTTATGTCAATTAATCATTCATTCACCATATACTTTGAGGAATCACATTTCCCTCTCATACCCACTAAATGCATATTACAAAATAATATGCCGAAGTTCCCTACCACAGTCCACATTTTTGTGCTTAGCTGCATTCAGAAATATCAAAGACACTGATTCTCTGCACGGTCAGAATAACCACTGCTACAGCCTCTTTAACTCTGTGCCTCGAGGCAGAAAGAGCCATGATCACCTATTTAAAGGTAGGGTAGTTGGCATGAAATGTTGGGGTTTGACTGCAACTGGAAAGCTCCTTGCTTTCCAGCTGCAGGGTTGTAAATATACAGAGATTGTTTTCATCCCTGTTCTCATTTCATTAAAAATCCTGACAGTAACTCAGAGTGAACTGGAGAGAGAATCTTTCTTTCTGTCAAGGAGCAAATGCTAAGGCTGGTTTATCATTCTGTTTTTTTTCATATCATATTGCACTGACCTCTTCCTCAGGGGCTGTAAGCAAGACCAAGACACTAAAACCAAACTAGGCTGGTTTCTTCTTTATCACATGCCCCTGCTTAAGGAAATTTAGTCATGGCTATTTCTTTTCTGTCCAACCCTGCAGCAAAATATATCAGCTACATGTGTTATAAGCTACACCGTCTTGCAATACTCTTCTTATTTCTGAAACCTAAAACCACAGTCAGGTTTTGTTACATGTGTTTAAGCATTTTTCTTTAACAGGTTTTTTTTAATGCTGAGTTTTATAAGGAAATTACTTGTTTTAGTAATTTAGTGCCTTGTAGTAGTGGAGGCAGCTTTAAGCATCATTCCCATCTGAGATCTGGAAGGTCAAGTCATTTTTAAATCTAATGCTGCAGTTGAAAAACAGTTCAGGCCCTGTAAAAGTGTCATTCAATGGGATGGTAGAATGGGTTGTGAAAACAACAGTAAAGTAAAATACACACACGTCACCTTCTCCACTGAAGCACATAATTCAGGGTCTGTTGGGGTGAGGAGCCCTGTGCCTTCTCCTCTTCTGGCTTTCTCTTTCCGTGCCCTGTCTGTAACCCATTAGAGACTTTCATTATTTCAGCATGATGGGGCTTAACTTCTAAACATGATTCATTGCTGCTTTCTCTCATGAATACAGAGATGGAACCTGTGTTTTCTGCTAGGTTATTCTCCAGCTAGATTGAGATTTTTTTTTCTTGCTGTAATTTTCAATTTATAGTGTGGGGTTTTATTGCACAGCCTTGATAGCCTATTATTGTTCAACCATGGGTGGGGAAAATTAATTTGGTCTGAGAGAGATTGTAGACATTCTGATTTTGGTTTTAGGAAGCACTTTCTTGTTATCCAGAAGATAGATTTTTTTAATTATTTAACATTTTCATAGAGTCTTCACTACCTTTCATATAGAAAATACCAACAAGCACTGAAGCAGTATCTTGACCCTTCAGCAATGTGCACCTGTGATATGAAGAGTCTCTGACCCTCACCTTTCCTCCTGTGCTGCAGCTCCTGCTGATGTGTGTGGTGTTCATGCAGCTGGCCAGCTGAACAGCAAGTCCACTGCAGTACCAGTATCCAGAATTTTCACATGCCTTGGACTGAGAAGCTTTACTTGAAGATAAAAATGTCATTTATTTAAAGAACTTCTGCAGCTAGATAAAGAATAAGCAAATTATTTTAATAGCAGTCAGGGCTTTCCCAAGGTGAAGATTTCTCTATACTTACCTACTTAATTTTTCTCAAAAGAGGCCTCAAACTGCCTTTAAAGCAAATTGTTCATCACATGTCATTGTCACACAGTCTGAGCCACGTCCCACAATGGCTCTTAAATCCAGGCAGGTTTAAGACGTAGCTGTCCCAGGAGGTTTACCTGCAATGGTGGAGACCTGTCGGGGTGAGCTGAGCTCCCTCGTGCATGGCTGGGCTTTCAGAGGGCACTGACTGCAAGAAATGTGATGCTAGCAGAGGTTTCCTGTGCTGTTGAGGAGCTGGCTGGCAGCACTTGGGGCTTATTTGAAGAGGATTTTTCTCCCAGAGGAGACGATGAATTTCCCGTGGCTCCAGCGCGGCTTTCCTGGGAGTGGATAAGCAGAACAGCAGTCGAGTTACGAGGGCACGTGGGTTTGAAAGCAACCAAAAGCACCAACAGAGCATCTTTCCTGATTAAGATAACTAAGAGGTTATATCTGGGCCTTGTCTCTGGATTGATGGGATGCTAGGCTTTTGTAGGTTTGTCAGGATCACTGCTGTGTAAGGTAAGTAGGATTGGAATTGGTGTTGTAAGAGGAGTTAATGAAAAATAAGCAAACAAATATTCAAAGCTGATTCCAGGTCTTCTTTTCAGCCAGGAAATGGCTTTTGCTGATGTCACTCACTGTTGTTTCTGAGAAATGTCTTCTCTTGTGGACTCATCTTTGCTGTGCATCCCCTCCCAGGAGGACTGTCTTCCTTTCTTTACCTGTACATTGTTGACTTTCAGTATATTTTACAGCCTTAGACTTTTAAAAATTTTGTGGCTCACTCAGGCCAGATAGCTGCATTTCAACTATTTTTGGTGTAAAAATAGTCTGAAGGCAAACTCAGGCATGTATTGCATCTTCAGCTTAGCTAAGAATTTCTTTATTCAGGGAATGCAGTGGTTATGCCCTCCAGCACCTGCCATTATAGAAAAATCACCATTCCTCAGATTTGTGCATTTCCCCTGATTCAAGGACATTAAACCTCATAGTTATTGTCAAAAAATGAATGCAAGATTTACACTGGGCTAAAGTTATGCACCACAGAAAACATTTCCTACCTTCCTACATTGCAAAAGTTACCCCAGAAGGCTTTTTTTTCCCTGTAAGGTACAGCCAGCTGGCTACAAGAAGCATCTTACTTGGTGCCAGACCAGATTTGAGAAGATCTGCTCCAGTCTGTGTCTTATTTGACTTCTTCTTTTCTGATGGTTATGTGAGGGATAAGTTTTAAGTGCTTGTGCTTTCCCCCCCTCCCTTGACATCTTTTCTATTCTGTAGAACAGAATGAATTTTCTTATCCTCTGTGTGTGCAACACTTCACCTAGAGCTCACAAATGGAGTTTTTAGCTGTTAATGGTAATAGTGATAAAAGCAATTCTTTTTTTCTGAAAAGGCTCTGCTATGCTCTGTAGGCAGGGAGGTGCTCCAGGAACTGCTGCAATTAAAACCTTTCTCCTTTGGAACATATGGCAGGATGGGATAAACAGGCAGGAGGAAAGAAGCTTTGTATGAAACACACAGTGAGAAAAAGGGCTTTAGTCAGAGAGAGGGACAATTTTATAAGTTCAAGAAGTGCCCTAAACCAGCCATGGTTGGTAAAACATCCTTGTGTGACTAAGAGATTGCCTCCCTATAAATGCTGTTTTGGCTGGGCACACAAACTGTGTTCTAAACTAGTCTTTTTTTTTTAATGGGCAAGATAAAAGTGTATGTGCAGTTCAAGATAATCTCCAAAAGAACACCCTCCCCACACAGAAACCAAACCTGAGGTAGCTACCAGCAGGCTGCATGTAGTTCACATTCATTCTGAATAGTGCTCTTTTAAAGAAGAAAGCCCACAGTTTAGCAGAAAGGAGCTATCTCGATGGGATTTCCTTTGGCAACCACAAACGTTATCAGGGTGGGCAGACCATAATCTTTTATTCCATGGGAAACAAACAAACAAAGAAGTTTTTACCTCACCCTCAGAATGTTGTATTTTATAGGCATATAATTTTCTAATCTTATGGAAATGATAAAGTTCATCTCTAGAAGTGAGGACTAGTGATGCCTGGTGCTGCCATCTGTTCAGCTCCCTGCCTACTTGCTGACACAATTTTACCAGTCTGTTCCTATAGCACACATTTACCTTATTCATATGAGGGATAAAATACTGTGGAAAAAATTCTGTTTGCAATAACACTATTTTTTTTTTTAACCAGGACATGCTTTGCCAGTGTCCTACCTCTCTATTTAAATGCATGTATTGCTTTGGCTGCTAATTAAAAATCTGCACTGTTTTAAATGTGCTCTAATTTAAGGTGTATAATTTGTATAGATTTGTTATAATGAGGTGATTTTTTTTNTAACCAGGACATGCTTTGCCAGTGTCCTACCTCTCTATTTAAATGCATGTATTGCTTTGGCTGCTAATTAAAAATCTGCACTGTTTTAAATGTGCTCTAATTTAAGGTGTATAATTTGTATAGATTTGTTATAATGAGGTGATTTTTTTTCCCTTAATGGGATATTGAGGCAGTGAGGCTCAGATCCCCATTTTTAATACCTGGCTGCCCTCTTGCATTTTCTGATTTCTTTGACACTTGGTGATCTTTGTGAGATGAAGGGGAAAGTTTGTGTTGCATCCTAAAGTTCAGAAATTCGTGGGATTCTTGTACCTCTAACACTAACTGAAGTGTACTGCTTCCCTTACCCAAAGTTCAAACACTGCAATCTTTTTTCCAGTGCTCCTAGTTTTGAAGAGCTTTTGACAAGGCTAATGTGAATCTGTTTGGTTCTTCTTTATATATTGCAAAAGAAGATCCAGACTCTGTCATGGAGCAACTTTCATATGCATTTTGTGTGCTTGAAAATGGAAATCACTAGCAACAATCAGCACTTTCCCTGGTGGAGTATTTAAAGAAGCTCCTATCCTTTCTGGTTTGTTATTCAATTATAGGATATTACTTCCTCTTTAAAGAAAGATTTTTTCACTTTAAGAAATTGCTTAAACTCTTCTGTTCCATTTCCCATTTACTTCCAAAGCTATGTCCCAATGCTAAATCCAAGTTTCTAATTGAGATTCTAGGCAAGAAAAATTGCATCATTGGCTTTTGTTCTCCTGTGAAAGCCCATACTAATGGAAACTGCCTTATATAAAACAGTCCCTTTCACCTTGGAAAACAGAGAGGAGTTCCTGTCTGAAACAAGTACTGTGGCATTTCAGTGTTTTCAAAGAGCTGTGCTGAGCTGTGTCCAGAGCCTTGACCATCCTTATCAGTGTGATTCACACTCAGCACGGTGTTGGGGTGATGAAATACGTGGTACTGGCACAAGTGGGGCCATCTCTGAGCCATTCCCAGTGCTGAGAGAAGGGAAGAGTTGGTGCTTGACCTCAGGGCCAGTGCAAGAAAATAGCTGTGCCACAGGATGCTGTAGGCACTGGGACCTGCTGCCCTCTTACCCATCCCTTCGAGTCTTGCACTTATCAGAAACACAGGACCCTATGCAAAGCTCAACAAACTCACACAAAAGTGTGAAAGTCTCCTACCTGAATTCTTCCCCTGGTTGTCTTGGATTTGGGTCAGACTTTGGATTTCTGTGTGGAGGAAAGGGGATGCTGCTGGAGCTTGTGGCATAGAGTATTTCTCAGCACAGTCTGTTACACCTAAGTGAAACGTGTGAAGGCAGTTCTGTAGTAGGGGAAAAATTAGATTTGTTTGTGATTAGTTAAGTTCTGACTGATTTTGATTTATTACTCTTCATCTCAAGCAAACATTCAGGGCCCTGTCAAAAAACCCTCACCTATTATAGTATATATGACAGGATATCTATCATGTGTCATAATATATATTATGATTGATTATTTCCATTGTATGCTTTTAATGTGAATTGATTAATACACACTAGCTGGTATATGTTAAAATATGCATTCTCACCTATGATCTTAAAATGAAGGGAGAACTTTGGAGAAAATCTCAGGTTTTTTTTAAAAAAGGCATTTGATTGTCACAAGATATCCCGAGGCTCACTAAGAGTATTAGAGCCTGTTTTTTTTTCCCTCTATCCACAAGATAGAGTCAATATAGTGACAGAGACTGCTGCTGTTGGTTTGTTTCACGTTTTTGTTATTGGGGAGTAATATTTTCTTCCTTTTTAGCAAATGAATAGCTTAAAACATTTGTCAGGATTGAGGCATGAATGCATTTTATTGATCAGGTTTGGCAAAGGATCAACCTGCAAGATTAGCAACCTGTTTTTATTTTCTTGCAACTTTGAATTTAGCCATTAAATGTTATTTGTATGTTTTTCATTAACTCCTGTTTAACCCAAATATTATATTGGGGAGAAATTAATATTTGATGTAAGTTCAGTGCACTAATGCCTCTGTTGAAAAAATGGTGGATAAGAAGTAAAGGTTGGAGGGGAAAAGGACAAAACATTTTGACAGTCTTTAGTGGGAAGAAAACAGACTGGAAATGGCAGAGAGAGCAAAAATGGAATTGGTGGTGATGTTAGGCAGGGTGGGATGTTTTTATTGCTGAGTTTAGAACAAAACAGGGCAGGAAAAGCTTTCAGTACAATGTTTAGATTTAGGAAAAGATTTACTAGAATTTCCCTGGGTTACCCAAACATTTCCCCGAGAAAATGAGAAGAAAGAGGAAAGCCTGTTTTGGAGCAGGAATGTTTAGTTTTGCTTGAAATCTGTTAGGAAAGTAGCAGGCCTACTCTGAAATATGTAGCTTACTGAATAAAAGCAGTTTCTAATAAAACAGATTGGTCAGGGTCAAACAGGAACCTGTCAGAACAGTGCTACAGCAGCTCCAGTCCCTTAATGGGATGGACTGAGGAAAATATTTAGGCTTTATGTTGGATTTAGTTACAAAAAAAGGATCCTGGTAGAAGGGGTTGTGATACCTAGTGTGCTGGGCTAATAAACCAAAAGCACATCTGCATTCTGTCTGGATGCTGCTGAAACTCAGCTAACATGATCTCAGAAGGACTCAGGAGTGTGAGAGGGAATCATTTTGGATTCAAAGGCTCATGTCTTGTCCTTTTGTTGCTCTGTGAGGGCTGTCTTCAAAAGCTTCCCATTAGGGATGATAGCTGGAGAGGTCCTCAGGGAAAGTGAGGGTTCCTACTTTCTGAGGATCAAGGCCGGAAATGGATTTTTAGCTTAAACTTGAGGCTTTGAACTGCACATAGAAAGAAGTCCATGCTTTATGTAACCCCAGGGATTTTGACTTGGTACCTCCCAAGGTGCAAAATCAATGTCTCTGGTTTGTAATGGGGATTTTCTTTTCCTGAAGCAGCTCAGCTCTTTTCCCTGTGCTTGCTGCAGCTACACCACTCCTGCAGCAGACATCAAACTGCTGCCAAGCAATGGCCACCCTACTCTGGAAAATTAAAATGGGTAGCACTTTAATTTCATATACTGGGGCAGTTTGGCCACTTTATCTTAAGGAGCCTCCACTAACTGAGGCAGGATGAGGGCAAAGAACAGACAGATGTGGCTACAAGGTTAATGGTTTCTCCTTGTTGTCTTTCACAAGAGGTACTGTACAGGCTGAAGAAAAATTACCTATGTTATGGAAGTTTTGATGTGATCAAAGGCAGAGACCATGAAACAAGGGGTAATGCACTGCCGAAAGCTGTGATTACACCAGAAGTTCTTTTTGGGGGATTTTTTCCATTCTGCCCATTTTACTGTGTCCTACATTACCCTGCACAGGGAGCATGGTGCAGGTGTGCAGGTGTGCTGTGCATCCCATGACCCACATATGTGTTTGTAGAGAGGCACAGAGCATCAGGAGGATGCCAAGCCAATTCTCTGATTGATATGCTGGGTAAACTCCCCCTCAGTATAATAATTAAGAGCCCAAGGAATTGTTGCAGCCTGGATTGTTTTCCCTGTAGATGCTGGTAGCAGTATTTCAATGATGAAAAACTTGACAATAGGCCACAACTGTGTAGGTATGACCTAGAATATATTGATCAGTTAACAAAGGGGAGTTCATAAATTTCATCTTACTCCTGTTCCTTGTCTGAATTCTGACCTGGTTCAAGTGTGATATTGTTTTTTCTCCCTGAGGTTGGCTGTCATTTTACTTGATTGATTATTCTGCTGCACTTTTTTGCAGTGTATAACGGAGTTCAGTTGTGCTGTATCAGGTCATTGGGCATACAATAGAATTAGAGCTAAAAACTTGGATTTAAATAGTTATTTGCTGAAGCTGACACTGAATTTCATTAGTAATGGTTGTATGTCGAGGTCATGGTTGAGTGCTTTAAGAACTCAGAGAAAATTTAAGAACACTGTAATGAATTTGGAGCCATCCTCTAAAGTTTTGTTGTATTTTATATTTAAAGTAAGTTAGAAAAAAACCCAAAGGGAGACAAAACTATGAAACAGCAGCGGTCTAATGGGAGGGTAGGAAGTGGATTAATTAATTAAGACTTTGGTCTGCAATCCTTCACTGCCCAGGAAGTTTCTTAGCAGTACCTGGAGATTTACAGTCCAGCACTCCCCTGTTCCCTGTGGGTGCCCCTGCCCCTGGGGGCACAGCTGAGGGCTGGATGGGGAAGCTGTCACACTGCCCTCATGTCCCCAGGCCACCCAGCCTGCCAGGGCCACCAGCAGGGCCAGTCTGGCACCCCCATTCACCCAGCTGTCACTGGCAGGCTTGAAGAAGGCTTGAGAGAAGGCTGAGTTCAGAATTTGGAAACACTGATAGTGACATAGACAAGGCTTAGGTGAACAGGTCTTTGAAATTCGGTGTTTTCCCTGCTACTTCTCACACTGATGTGTTTTTCTAGATTCCATGAATCTGGAAAGAAAGTAATTCTTCATTTATACATGTCCTTGAGCACAGCTTCAGCAAGGACAAGGAAACTCCTTTCTTTTCTTGCTGCAGCTGAGCCCCAAGAGCTGCTGAGTCCCTTTGCTCATGTGTGCTACAGTGATCATCAGGATTACTTTATATTTGCCATGACATACTGTCCTCCTCATGCCACAGGGTGTTGACAGAAAATTATCAGTGCTTTAGTGGATTTATCTTTAGGTTTCTGAAGGGCTGGTTGCAGGGGTATTTTTGTGGGTGTTCCCAGTTATTTCTTTATCTGTATCTTATTAATATATCAATAGTCTGTTTTGGCAGAAGGCTTCTGCTATGAGACTGACACCCATTGTGAACTGGGTGAAAGTCCAGCACAAACAAATGATGAAAGGAAAACAACAGTGGTTTTATAGGGGAACACAAGAGAGTAGGAGAAAATAGATTTAAACATAATTTTTATACCCATAACTAAACAATCCCATAACTTGCTTGATGTTTTGTTCCCTGAGCAATACAGAATTTTATGGCATTTTTCCATTTTGATGCATTGCAGTCAATGATACTTGGTGTTTATTCAATTCCCAAAGGAATAATTTAATTCTAAGGCTGTGCAGCCATAGGCAACATGCTTCAATAATCTCTGTGAGAACTGCAGCATTAACAGTCAGTCTTTGCACTGTGTTCTTATGGCATGTATTACATCTGTGTTTCTGTCCTGCATGCTGAGCAGCAGGAAGCTTGTTTGCTCAGCTTTTTAAGAAAAAGATAGAAAACTGTCAACGTGAAAATTACTGCTGTTAAATGTAATATATATACATATATATGTATAAAGTGTGTGAAATTTTCAGTCCATATTAGAATAAAGAAAAGGACAGATCTTAAGAGCCAAGATCAGGTTTCAAACCAATTTATACTGAACAGTGAAGAGTACTACACTGTTACAGCCACACTTCCTGAGTTACAGGTATTTTCACTGTCCATATCAATAAATTCAAGTAACCTTCAGTGCAATTTACTTTACCAAATCTTTTATGTGAGCATTTGTATTCAGGAATCACTATGTGTGCTATAATGATTAAAAATTTTGTGTAAAATTTGGTCCTAAAAGGTATGGTTTACAGACAGATGAGGTACTTATCTTTGACTATATTTGCTGCCTAGGTCACTCAAATATATACTCTAAAATAAAAACCCTAAGTCTTTGATGAAAAAAAGCCATTAGACATCAAGCTATGTTCATCTTTTTAATGTTAATCAAGTGCTGTTCCTGAATTGATGTTTCTGCTCATGCCACAGAAGAATTAGTGTGTGTGTGTGTGTGTGTGTGGTGCTCTGCACTCAAGGTCAAATAAGCTGCAGAATGCTGTGCTGCTTTTTGCAGCAGATGGGTAATGTTACATGGATTTTAATTACTGCAATTGCTCCTGACTTTGAGGAAGTACTCTCCCTCAATAATAACAGATTTGGGCACATAATTATATTTAAATTTTGTGGCTCAGATGTGTTTGTTTAAAGATGCCATGCCTCTGCCCATCTGGAGAAGAATAATTACTGAAAAGTAACTTTCTTGTTGTTCCTCTTTTCATAGCAACCTTTTATACTGTGTTGATAATTTTCAAGGGGAATTTGAAAGAGCCTGTTGTCATTGGGAGGGTGGTGGGTATAGATTCACAGAGCTTTTAAAACACCTCTGCAGCTGACAATCTGCAGGAATAATTTTGTTGAGGGATGTTCTGCGATGAATACGGGCTTGCAGATCTCCTTTGATGTTGAGCTCTCACAGCTCCTCTGCAGCACAACAGAGAATGTGCCAGCAGATGACCCCTTGAAATAGATTTGTACCTGTGAAGAGGTTTTTTTTTTAATCTCCTTTAGCCACTTATTCACTCCACTTTCTAGAAAACACTAAAATTCTTTCTTTCCATGTATATCTCCTCTGGTGTGAGGAACAGTGAAGGAATACTATGTTATTTGGGGTCTCATATTCTTTTTCCCCCCAATATCTACTTTTTGTGTTAGTTCATTGCCCATGTCCCTGTATGCCATGCAAGGGCATCTAAAGAGTTTGCTCTGTGATGGGAGCTATCTGGCATCCTCATTTCCTACCTGCTCTTCTGGTTATAGAGGACAGAGAGATGGCTGAAGGTGGACAGAGTGGGCAAATGGGAGTCTCCCACAGGGGGGAACAGATGCATTTATTTCCTGCCTTCTGTGGGTAGGAGAAGAAGTACTGTTTTCCTCTTTCAGTATGAAAGACCGTACTTCAGATTTGACATTCAAAATACATCTCTGGCAAAAGCAAAAGGAAAGCCAGGAAGCAGTTTCCCAGTTTCTGGGAAAGGTGATGGGATTGTTGGAAGTCTTTAACAAGAGGTTGGATGGATAACAGGAACAACATAGATGTAGTTGCTCTTATCTTGGCAAAGAAAGATAAATGGACTACTAGAAGCTGCCCAGGGGCCCCTTTGAGATCCAATTTTTATTACTTTTATGATATTTGGTAAGCTGAGGATCAGGATTAGTTACATGTCTGATTAATTTAAACTCGGCCCCCTACTGATTTAGGTGCAGTGTCCCAGGGACCAGATTTATTGGTCCTGCTGCCCAGCCCTAGGTCTGTGTGCAGCTCTCATCTTCCTGTGCTCTCGCCCAGTCCCGCAGCACAGCCCTCCCACAGCAGGGCAGAGCAGAGGCCCTTGCTCACAGGCACGGATGCTGCCATGTGTGGCTGGTGTTTAGAAGGTTGGCTTGGTGTGCAAACTGAGAAGAGCAGAGCTTGAGCAGAACTTCCAGGCAGTGCAGGATGGGGAGGCTGAGCCGAGAGCCCCGGCCTGGCACGTGCATCCCTCGGCAGCATGGCTTGATTACTGTGTAGGGAACAGAGGGAAGCTAGGGCTGAGCTAGCAGTGAGCTGTAATTAAAATAGCTCCAGGTCCTGAGGAGGAGGAGAGGCAGTCACCATGGGGAATGGAAAGCTTTCAAGGAGCCTCTGTGCCTGAAACATGGGACAGTGGAGCCACTGCCCAGTGTGCCTGGAGACAGGTTACCATAGGGAGCTCTGAAACCATCCTGACAGCAAAAGTCAGGGAAACACAGAAGCAATGTGAAAGCAAGGAGCCAATAAACAGGGACATGTTTTTCCATGCCAACCAAGCATAATGGAGCCTAAAATAGTACATCTCACCCCTCTTATTTGGGTGCTTTGGTGTTTTTTCTCTTTCCTCCTTTCCACCTTTGGGGATTCACTTTAGTTCTCCCGGCTCCTCATCATTTCAGTGCATACAGTGAAATCTTAGTCCTGCTGAAGGCTATATTAATTTTACAGTTTACATTGATGGAGCTGGGCTTCCCCCTCTAAAACTTGGATCAGATCATACAGTTGCTGCTGAGCAGCAAGCATATCCAAATTAAAAATGACATGTTTTCCTATTCCCTACCTCCTGCTAAGCACCAGTGCCTGTGTGTCCAATCTGCCAGCAAAGTCAGGGGGTATAGACACCATTAAAATTGTCTTTGTTTGTTTTCTGGAGTGGCTTGCTGCCCTTGATCTGGCTGGTGATGTGAAAGGTGGCACTGGCCCAAGGGAGGGTCAAGACCTGGGAACAGCAGCTATGGGACTGATGAGCTTAAACTGATCACAGCCCCACAGCCTGTTAGCACAACTTTTCTTTTGTTGGTTAGCCAGTGCCCCTTTTGGGTCTGGAAGGAAATTTGGCATTTTGGACCTGACAGATGGCCTCTCAAAGAGATACATATAACTGGCAGATGCTTCTCCTAAGTGATCAGTTAGGCTTTAAAACCAGTTCTTGGCTTCTTGATGAGCTTGAAAAGGCCTGTGCCCTTCTCCATCAAAAAGCCTGCCTTGAGGCATTGTCATGTAGAATCACTGCTGTTGGCTTCTTCAATTGTATATAGAAAGTGACAATGTAATAGGAAAGGTTATAACTGGGCAAAAAGAAAATTCCATTCAGTCCAAAGTGCTCCAGATCCACTCTTTCTTTTTTTCTTTTTTCTTTGAACTAATCTGTCAAGAGCAATTTGGATTTGGTATCTTTATAATACTACTCATCTTGCTGTGAGGTAATTGGGTGATGTGGAGTGGGCAACAGCCCCTGCTTCAGAGAGTGCAGACCTGAAGAAAAGGAAGCTCAGAGGAGACCTTATTGCTCTCCAGAACTACCTGAAAGGAGGTTGTAGCCAGGTGAGGGTCAGGCTTATCTCCCAACTAAAGATTGATAGGATAAGAAGAAATGGCCTCAAGTTGCACTGGGGGGGTTTAGATTAGATATTATGAAAAAATTTCTTCGTCAAAAGGATTGTCAAGCACTGGAACACACTGCTTAGGGAAGTGGTTGAGTCACAGATGCTGGAGGTAATTAAAAGCTTTGTAAATGTTACACTTATGGACACGGTTTAGCAGTGGCCTTGGTGGTCCTTGATGTGATGCTGATAGAACATGATCTTTTCAGATCTTTGGTCTTCATATGCATCCTCCCTCCACCAGCACCCTCTCTCCCTGTCCATCCCTGACAGGCAGTGTGGTTTATCCCAAGATGAGTGCCCCAGGTGGGGATTGCAGGAGGACCTGTCTGGATGCTCTCACAGTTAAAGTATTCCCAAGGGAGGGGAGCTGTGCCGGCTGCCATTGACTTGGGTACACATCTTCCTGCCTTTCTGCCACCCTCGAGGAACAGTCTGATTTGAAGATCTCACAGGTCTTTCCCAGCCTAAATGGTTCTGTAAGTGGGAGTGGGACTGTTCTTTGGACTGTGGGTGGACATGGTTTTGTCCACTGGTACCTGGAGAAATTTGAAAGCCATTCTAGGCCTGAATGAATGTGGGGAGTGCTGCACCTGCAGGATGTTGTTATCAGCCCTCTACAAGGCACGGATGTGGTGTTGCCTTCCTTTCATCCAGTCAGTGTGGAGTTCAGAAATAAATCCTCCCACTTCCTAGATGTGTTTAATGCCACTAGAGCCACAGGAGATGGGTGAGCAGCAGAGTTTTAAATTTAACCAAAATGGCATCCATGATGTCTTCATCTTGGCAAGATTTGTTCCAGCCAATTGGTATTTTGCTATTTGCAATGATCATATGTTCATGCATGATGCTGTTCCACAGATAAGCAGAAGAATCATATTAACTGAACTGTGCTGTAACCCTGGAATCTCAATTTTCTCTCACATGGCTTTAGTAAAGTTTAGTTTGGTGAAGTTTCTCATCCTTTGAAGGAATTAATAATGTTATAGCAGTGTTTGTTAGAGAGTGCTGATATTAATTATAGATAAGTATAATTAATACATGAAGACATAATTTATGTATAATTAATGCACCAATAGTAATGCATTAATTACTATAAATGCAGTCAAATCAAACCATTTTTTTTTCAGATAATATGCATGATGAGAAATTTGTTTCATACCATCTTATAAAAAAGTTGTCATAATGTTATGTGGCCATGATACACAGCAGGAAAATTTAATACATGAACTACTAGAACATTCCTTAGTTCTGTTTTTTATATATAATTATATATGAAAGTCAATAAAATAGCTACTTTGTGGGGATTTATATGTAGAAGGATTTACAACGTTAAATGTTATGGGTTTCAAACTCTGTGATAAGTACATAAATGGGCTGTTTAATTGCCCTTGATACCAATTCACCCTACTTCTTTAGATTTAGCTGTTCCAATTAAATGCACTGAGCATTTCTGATGATTAAATTCTTAGATGTATTGTAAATGCTTTATTTGAGATCTCTTGCTGGTGAAGGAGCTCAAAACACACATTATCATGATCTGGCTTCTAATCTTTATGCTATAGTCAACAAATATATGGCTTTTCTCTTCCTTGCCTTTGATAGTGCTGCCATTCTGTAAGTATATCCACAGAAGGGAAAGATTGGAAGTACTTATGCTATGCTACAGATACATTTTCAAAAATATCTTATGCACAATAGCATATTTTTTTTCCTGATTTTTAGACAGTGAGTGATATATCTAAAGCTAAGGAATGTCAGAATCGTGCATAATTCCAAAAGTTAGTGGTTTCTGGGTTTGGGCAATAGATGTGTTTGTGTTCTTAAAGCAGGATGCCAATACATCTGCTTAGAGCAGATACAATATCATGAACTCTAACAAAGCCACCTGAATGAAGCTTTTTAAAGGATGAGATCAGAAAAAATCAGTTTTAAAAAGGAGGGTGCAGACTTCTGACAGTGATGAAAAAGAATCTTTGATATAATTTATTTTGGGGTGTAGAGATGTCTGTATGTTGAAATAGCAAAAATAGTTCTCTATGAGATGCTCCAGCCCTACTTAGCTGGGCATCTGCATGTATGAATCAGGAGGGTTGGAGTGCAAATTCTGCAGAAGAGTCACTTCAGGTCATCCACCAAATCCCTTTATGTTTTTAAATATACCTGCAAGCATGGAAAATGCCATTCTTTCAGTTCAAGTTGAGTATTCCTGTATATGAGGGAGGGAAACTTTAAGGCTGGTGTAGAGGACTCTGGGGACTTAAAACACTTGATGACAAGTAAAGAAAATGGTTTTTGCTGTTCTGTTGCCACTTCCATTCTCTCTTCTCTCAACCCCTGTTAAATTGAATTTTCTCTCCCTATTACTGTTCTTCATAAAAAATATATCTTTTATTTTCCTCTGCAGAGTAAAGTAAACGTGACATAGAAATTTACAGTGAGACTTGTCAACAAACACATAAGATCATGGATATTAGTCTGAGCATAAACTTTCTCTTATATTCAATTTACTGCTACTGCAATAAAACTGTCATCAGATGAATGGGATTTTATCCTGCATCAACTATAAAACAGTGCCATTAAATTGGAATTGTACAATTTCACCATTGTTCTCTTGCTCTCTTGTGAGCTATGAAAATTAAAAAATTAGGCACAGCATTATTCTATGGCTTACATATTCCAACATGTAATCAGGGATTTAGTCTGGGTAGTTTGGGGTGTATAATTAATTTATGATTTATAAGACTGTTTTTCAGTGTGAAAAATAGTATGGTTTACTGCAGTAAGGACCTGAAATGTCTTAATGAACATTTGTTTGAACAGAATGTATGCAAAAATCCCAAACACTAGTTCCACAGTTTTTTGAGGGATAAAAACCAGTAGACAAAATACAAAAATAAAAAAAGTCCTTTCTGTACACCAGGATAGGGGAGAACCAAAATAGTTAATGGGAATGCATTCACTTTAAAAAGAAGGCTTTAAACACTGCCACTTTCCAAGAAATTAATTCTTTTTTTTCACAGTTCAGGAAACCAGAAGCCATTGGAGTTCACTTCTCTCCTTGGGGAAGAGAATACTCAGCTTTAGAGGTTCCTTCCCTGCCCAATTTGCTTTCTTTAGGTGAATGGATAGGCCACAGGAGCATAACAAGTGGCTACCTAGGGCAGCACTTAGGAGTGTTCTGACATAAAAACTGGGTATTTTTTTGTAGTGTTCAACATTAGCCATTTCCATTCCTTCATTTTAAAGTACCTTCTCACTTGCAATCATTTGATATTGCACATGTATTGTGATGTATCCACACACGATTAATACAATGTGCTCTGCAATGTAGCACACGAAATACAGCATTTTAAAAGCCTATGCTGAATCAAAAATCGATAATATACTAATATAAATTACATTTAATGTGCTAAGTAGTACACACTTGTATTATTTGATATTCCACTGATGCTCAGAGACCTGTCAGGATTGACAGTTAATAGTACACGGACATGTCCTTGCCTCTGCAAAACCTAGAGATGTCTTCCACTTTCCAGATGCTGTAGTTCTGAAAATATATCCAAGTACCAGTAAATGGGTGACCTGAACTGGCTTTGTCTCAACTGAGCCTCCTGTTTGTGATTTGCCATGGTCTGCTCCTCTATGTGTATGTTCATTAGAGGGGCTGTGGGGCTGACATCTTCCACAATTAGTGCTCATGTATAATGAGATGCAATGCTGACAAGGACTCTCTTGTTTTCTATAGTTTCACTGAGAGGCCTTTTCCTTCTTCTTTGGCACCAGTCCTTTAAAGCCGTTGCACCATGTTCAGCTGATGGGCTGGGATTGAAAATAATTTTCAGCCACTATAACATTGCTGGTGTGTCATCAGCTCCACCTCTTGGATTAATTTGGTTTTTGCAGATCCAGTACATAGTTCATAGGGGAATTCTCTCTGGGAATGTAAAACGTCCTGAGGCAGTGCCCTAGTAAAAGCATCTGGCTCAATTGCTTTGTCCTGCAAGTTCAGTGCTTGATGAGTAGCAAAGTTTAATTACGAATTACTTTACTAATAATTTGGGTTACATTGTCCTCTAGTGGCTCATATAGATAACTGCCCTGCTGACAAAATCCTTTTGCCTTGTGTTTTTAAATCCTCTCGTATTCTTTTCATACAAGTCCACCAAATAAAAAATTTGCCGCTTGCTGCCGTTGTATCAGTACAGCAAGATCTCTTCTCTAGAACTGCAGATATTTTGCTTCAGAAATATGTATTTTAAATAGTTCAAAATAGCAATAGGATTATGAAAAGATAATACATTTAATCAAAGCATCTGATGAAAACAAATATATCCTTCATACCATCAGTAAAGAGAATAAACTCAACATGTTTTTTGTTTGGTTTTTTTAATAGGTTCAGGACTAGTTCACTTCCAGAAAATACATAGATGTTTTATACAAGGGAAAGCAGAACAGCCCTCCCAATGTCCTGTGGCTACTCACTCGTAAAACTAAGCAACACCAAGCCTTGGGCCTGTGGAGTGGAATCACTGCCTTCCCTGGCAAGCACGGGAGTTCTTTGCCAGCTGGGTGTTTGCCAGCATAATGCAGATGTTTGTGAGAAGCAAGAGGGATCTGAAGCATGGAGAATAACTCCCAGGTGTTTTTGCAGTGACAAAACACACATTTTATATCGCTTTGAAAAGGTGATGTCCTGTTCTGCAATGTGCTGAGTTGGTTTTGCCCCTGTGTCAGAGCAGTGGGACTGCTTCCAGCAGAGGCCTTGGCCCTGGCCATGGGAAGTGTGGTGGGCAGTGTTTCGGCAGGCATGGCACTTGGGATGCTCCAACTGGCAAATCTTCCTTTTTCCTGCTGTTTCTTCCTTGATGAAATACCATGAGTAAGGACAAATAGAGGCTGCACTGCAGAGAGGTTCTCTCTGTGTAATAAAAAGAGAACATTAGATTGTTCTGTTTATATCTCCAAGATTACAGGAGAATTACAGGAAGCAGCAGTTACAAATGGTGAAGAAATGTGGTGCGTCTCTTAAAGAAATGGTGGTGCGTTCCAGCAAGGTGATAACTCATGTTGTCTGTTGCAGAGAGACAAAGGAGCACTTACATCTTACAGAAATAATTTTCAATGTTTTTTCAAACTACCCTGCCTTGTACTCTATCAGGGAAATACTGTATCAGCATTCTGTAAAATGTCCTCCATTTCTGGCTGTAATAGAATATCACTATACT
>VZRX01006842.1:0-64573 GCA_013398075.1 Notiomystis cincta
GATGGCAAAAAATGGGATCTTGATCACCAAAGACTTCTGCTTCAAGGAAATCTTCTCCAATACTCCCATTCCCCATTCTAACACCTCTTTCTCTTTCCCTGTCCAGCTGATAAGTAAAAATGACCTTAAAGAGATGGAAAGAGAGTCGGTCCTCATAAAGCAACACAAGTTCACCATGGATGAAATCAAAGCGAGCCAGGCTGTCCTTGATGACTACGACAAACTGAGTGGTTTGGACCGTGGCCACTTGTGCCCCAGTGGCCATCAAGACGACAGAAACGGAAAGACAGCTACCTTCACCCTCACCAACATAGTGCCCCAAGACAGTGCTCTCAACAGTGGTACGTGGAACACCTACGAGTGTAAAACGATGCCCAAAAAGAGCAAGGGCTGTGCGAAAACCTTCGTCATCACAGGTGCTGTGCCTAGCAACACCAACATCCCCAATGGCAGGGTCAACAAACCCAGCCACATCTGGTCAGCTGCCTGCTGCGTGGTGGGCACAAAGCCCAAGGATGCTTGGGCAGTCATTGCTGAGAACAACAAGAATAATCTGGTGTCCCTCAAGCTGGGGGAGCTGGAGAATAGGTTGACCCAGCTCTATGGAGGGAAAAAGGTCACTCTGTTCCACAGTTCCTGTCCCCGGCAATAAGCCTCACATCCTTGATGGAAAAGGCTTGGGAGCCTTTCCCACATGTCATAGAATCACAGAATCACAGAATGGTTTGGGTTTGATGGGACCTTTAAGATCATCTCGTTCTGACCTGCCTGCCATAGGCAGGGACATCTTCCTCCAGGTTGTTCCAAGCCCTGGTCTTGAATGCTTCCAGGAATGGGGCAACCAAAACGTCTCCAGGTAACCTTTGCTTGTAGCACAGCATACTCACAGTAATTTACTTCCTTATAATATCCAATCTAACCTGCCCTCCATCAGTATGAAATCATTGCCATGCATGAAGAAATCAGAGCTTCTCATTGAGACTAGAAGGGCTCTGTTTTGTTCCCCTTTCTCTCCACGCCCAGATACGGATCTTAGTTCCTTCCTCTCCTCCTTAGCTGTCCCTGAGGCTATGCTGCTGCCTTGTCCCTCACCTCCTTAGGAAGGCTGGGACAACAGGGCACCTCAGGTTGCCCAGAGATCTTGTGGAGATTCTCTGTCTGAAGTTACTCAAACCTCAACAGTGCAACCTGCTCTAGATGATCCAGCTTGTAGGAGGAGTCTGGACTAGAAATTCGTGAGAGGTCCCTGCAAAACCCAACAGTTCAGTGATTATGTGATCCTGGAACATGCTTTTGTTTGCCTGCTTTTGAAACTGTACCTTGAGAGCAGCAGCTGAGGTATCTGAGAGATCAGGCATCAGATATACAGGAAGTTTGAGCAGCCAAACTTAAATTCCCGTGATGCACTGTTTGGATACCTTCATCCTCTGCTCTGCTTCTGAATCTTTTCTGCAGATTTCTGGGAAATTGATTTGGGGAAATGTATTCAATGGTTGTAAAAGATGAATGTGTGCCAGATCATTTAGTGTGTAGGAGCTTACAATGAAAGTTATTTACTGCAGTGCTGAGTTGCAGGGTCACCTCATATATAAACCACAAGTTGCTTCTCCCCGAAATTTCCAACACCACCAGTAATGTCAGGGTGCCCAGAGCATCCTTGCAGGAGGTTGGGTGTCCAAAAGCAATCTGAGGATGCCATAACACCCACACAAGTGTCAGCATCAGACTCCACTTACTTCTATGAATGGGCATGAACAAAGTGGGCCAGGGTGTGAACAGCTCATACAAACTGCATCACTCCCAGAGGTCCCAGCTTGAGCCTGGGCTTCTCAGCTCAGGAGCTGTTGATCATCGTCCTACTGGGTCTCTTTGCTCAGCCAGGACCAACCTGTTTGGGGGCTGCACTAACACATTGGTTCTGGTGGAGGTGCAGAGTGAGGCTGCCCCATGCAGGTGCCTCCAGGTGTGGTTGTGTCCGAGCTCTGGCTGCAGCCAGCAGAGCTCCAGGCCTGCCTCAGCTGCATAAAGAGATGCACCCTGGGCCACTGCAGCTGCCCTGAGGAATGGAGAGCCCCAGTGGGGCTGGATGATGTGCTGCAGGATCCTGGGTGACACCCACACCCAGCTGGGGTCAGCAGCCAGAGGCCAGGCCCATTGCCCAGGGGCAGCTCCAGGGGCTCTGGACACCTGAGCACAGGGAACCAGATCCCAATGCAGACACGGGGCAGTGCCTGGAATCACCAGGAATTCTGCTCCTGTTGTCTCCAGCTGCCATGGGCAGCACAGCAAGAGCCCTGCCTTGTGCCAGCTGGGCTGCACAGAGACCTAGGACAAGAGTTTGCTTTGTAAGGTAAGAAAGTGAGGACATCACTCTCACCCCCTTTGCTGGACAGCTCCTGCTGTCCCAGGTCCTCTGCCTGGATGGATTTTTTCTCCTGTGATCAAGTACAGCCCCTGAAGAGCTGAAAGCTCTTGTGGGATTTCAGGCTGAGGCACCTCTGCAGACACCTCTGCTGTACCTCAGGGGGCTCCCTCTGCCTCGCTCACCCACCTCTGCACACCTGCTGGGGCTTGAGACCACACTCATCCTCACCACTGCTCATCCCAGCCCCACTGCCCTCGCTGTCCAGGCTCTGGAACCACTGGCTGCTTGACCAACCCCATCAATCCCACCTCTATCAACTTCCCAGGCTCTTCCCAGGACCTTTACCTCTGGCAGCACCCAGAAATGCCCTACTCTCCACAGCAAGCTTGTGAAATACATGGGAAGCCCAACAGAGAAAGGAATCAGCTTCAACACTTCAAAATCCCCTTTCTCCAGTACTGCAATCACAACAGATATTATATTTCCCTGCATTTCCTCATTTTTTTTCTTGGGGGAAAAACTCTAATCTAACCCTGCCCTCTGGCAGTGGGAAGCTGTTCTGCCTTATCTTGTCACCTCATGCCATTGTCCAAAGATCTTCTCCAGCTCTCCTGGAGCACCTTTAGGTGCTGGAAGGGGCTCTAAGGTCTCCCTGGACTCATCTGTTCTCCAGATTGATTACCCCCCGCTCTCTCAGCTTGTACCCTGGAGTATGGCTGCAGACAGAGAATCCAAACCTACCCATCCTTTAGCCCCATGAAGTGCAGTGAATAACACAGATCACTCCAGCACACAGCTCCTGCTCATGTTTCACAACAGGAGGGCTCCCACACAGTGCATGTAAAAATTTCTCAGTGCCAATGGTGGGGCCAGAATTTTCTATATGAAAGCATTACATGGCAGGAAAACTCATCGAATGGAAATCTGAGAACTCGTCCTAGAACACACCTCTCTTTGCAGAGCACACAATAAACTTTCAGATACTCTCACATCTGACATAAACTAAAAGCCCCCTTTTAAAACCAAGTTGTGTTTTCATGTTTCTAAGTCATCTAGAAGAGAGCACTGTCAAATGGAGAGTTTCTCTTTGAACACCCTCTGCCTGTGTGAATGGCTGCTCCCCACACTTCCAACAACACTGCCCTCTTCAGGGTTTGTCTCCTTTACTGCCCTCTTCGGGGTTTGTCTCCTTTACTGCCACCCAAGCCTGTGGACTAACCCTAACCCTGACCTTCTCAGAAGAAAAGGAACACCTGAAGAGGAAAATGGCTTTTTCTGCCCTTGCTATCTGTAATTTTCTCTTCAAACCCTCCTTCTCATTCAGAGTGAAGGGGAATATCACAGAATCACAGAATCAATTAGGTTGGAAAAGACCTCCAAGATGATCAAGTCCAATCTTTGACCATCTTGTGGCACCAAGTGTCCTGTCCAGCCATTTCTTGAATACCTTCAGGGACGGTAATTCCACACTCTCCCTGGGCAGCCCATTCCAATGCTAGCAACCCTTTGTGTGAAGATATTCTTCCTGAGGTCCAATTTGAACCTCCCCTGTGCAGCTTGAGACTATGTCCTCTCATCCTGTCACTGGTCACCTGGGAGAAGTGACAGACCCTGATCTGGCTGCACTCTCCTGTCAGGGAGTTGCAGAGAGCTGTAAGGTCTCCCTGAGCCTGCTTTTCTCCAGGATAAACAACCCCAACTCCCTCAGCCACTCCTGATAAAACTTACCCCCTAGATCCTTCACCAACTTCATTGTCCTTCTCCAGGCTGGCTCCAGCACCTCAAGACCTGGAACTGGACACAGGACTCAAGGTGTGGCCTCACCAGTGCTGAGTACAGGGGGACAATCACTGCCCTGGCCCTGCTGGCCACACTATTGCTGTTACAGGCAATGCTATTGGCCTTCTTGGCCACCTGGGCACATCCAGCTCATGTTCAGCTGCTGTCACCAGCATCCCCTGGTCCCTTCCCACTGGGGCACTTTCCAGCCACTTTGTCCCAGCCTGTAGCACTGCCTGAGGTTATTGTGGCTGAAATGTAGGACTCAGCACTTGGTCTGGTTGAACCTCACCCCTTTGTCTCACACCATCAATCCAGCCTGTCGAGATCCCTCTGCAGACCCTTCCTACCTTCCAGCAGATCAACATTCCCAGCACATTTGATGTTATCCATGAACTTATTGAGGGTTCATGTGATAAGATTTGTAGTACAAATAAGTCCTATTCCAACAGGAATAAAAAAGCCATGAGAAATATAAATATCAAGGCTACAAAGTGAGCATAACTCAACAGTAATACTAACCGGTAAAGCAATGACATATCCACTCTATCCCAAAACAGAAAACTAGACCAAGACCTCCTCATGTGTTCTGATTTGTAAGGAAGGGATCCATCCCATTTGGCTTTTGTCATATGCCATGTAAGCACCTGTAGTTAATCTGGTCAGTCTGGGCAAAGTGAATGCAGAGAAACAGGTCATGACCCTGAGTCATTTGACCTGTATATATACATAAATAACTATATATCTCTCTGTGTGTATAAATAAATACATATTCACATACATATATTGCATCATCATCATATCTTTATTATTATATATAATATATATTTATTATTTTCTATATTTAGGCAACAGGGTGAGCTGAACTGCTCTCTGAAGGGACTTGCTCCTCCCCACTGCCTGCCTCAGACACAGATATTTGCATTCAGCCAAGTGAAACCCATCTTACCAGCTAAAAAGAGGCAGAAGAATATCCAGACCTCACAAATTCCCAATAATACAAGAAGATGTCAAGAACTGTGTGTGCTTGAGCCTGTCCTCAGATGCCTTTGGGCTCTGTCACGCTCTGCAGCTACGAAAGGAGCTGTCAAATTAATCAGCTGCCACGATCTGCAGCATCCTTGTCTGGGCTGGAGGAATGATGTAGGAACTGTCACGGAAGGGACTAATCCAAAAGAGTTGGGAAGAGGGGGCTGATGAGGAATGCATGTATATAGTGAACCCAAAGGGAGTCCAGCCAGATTTTCAGCTGCAGGGCAAGGGGTGAATGGATTTAATTTACAAGGGGAACAATTTGAGGAGGAGAAAACTATGCCTGTGCTTGACCCACCTGGGTGGGGAAGAGGCAGAGGGACATCAGGTGTCCAGCAAAGCAGCTCTGTTTGTGGGGAGGATGGTGTGTGGGCTGAAATGGTGGTGGCACCATTTAATGTGCTTGGCAGAGTGGTCCATATGTACTCCTGGCCGCTTGGGAGGGGCTGCAGTTATATTAGAAATACATCTGCTGCATGGTAGGAGGAGGAGAAGTGGGTTTGGGAAGCAGTTTCAGGCAGGGCTCTTTCCCCATCTGTCAGTGGTGGGGTGCACTCCTCCTACCAGCACTCTGTAGGTGGAAAGTCACGCTGTCCCCATGAGAAATAAGCTGTAACATCTTCTGCCTCTTTCACATGTTGGATTTGAGTGTCCAGGCTTCCTCCTCGTTTGCCACTGCTGGTCCCAGAGTCACTGGTTCAATCTGGTTTCTTCTGTGGCAAGTCATTAATTTCATGAGTTTGCATCTGAATGCCACAGTTCCCTGAGAAGGCTTCCCTACAATGGGAAAAACACTTTACTACAGGTGGCAAGAAGCAGGTTTTCTGTGGCTTCTCCATATTTACTGTGAGAAACAACAGAGAATTTTTTGCAGAAGACACCATTTAGGATCTCAGTTACTCTTTCATTTGTCAGTAATTATTTCACCTGGCATTGGCTATTTCACCATTTGTTCCACCACAGAGCCAGTAAAATGTAGATAATTCTTGATACATTTCCACCTAACATATTTTCAGAAATCCTATAGTAGCCCAGGCAATCTGCACCATGGTTCATTATCTTCACTGAAGCATGTTTCAAAGCATTGTTTACACTTTATATGGCTTTACACAGTCATGAATTGACAAAAATCCACTTCTGATGTGATTTCATGAGGTGCTCCCTTCCCACTTTACAAGAAAAATCCCTATTCAGCTAAGAAGTATCAATAATTGGTAAGGAACATGAAGAGAAACAGGGATGAGGATTAGCAAAGAGAGAGGAGGAGAATTCCCAAATGTTAAATAGGGACATCTTGGCTTAACTAGGCTGGGGAGTGAACAGGAACAGCCTTGGTGCATCTCAGTGTAGTAACAGAAACAGGGAGGAGGCCAGACTGAAATAAATCTGAAGTACAAAGTTGTCATGACACAACTCTGAAACCAGGGGGATGAAGGAAACAGAATTACGTGGTTGTGGTGGCAGATGCTCCCCCAGACTTCCCACAGTTTGGCCAGAGAGAAAAAGACTGATTGCATAATCTATCTGAAACAACCTATTTGCATAATTAACCTTAATTTCCCCACAGAATTAATCTCCCACCCATTATTTGAACTGCCATTCTCAGTTCCCCAATGGCTGGGACAAAGAATTTGTCCAGCTTTTTAGAATTACAGACTCACAGAATAATTTGGGTTGGAAGGGATCTTAAAGACCACCTCATTCCATCCCCCTGCCAAGGACAGGGACATCTTCCACCAAACCAGGCTACTTCAACTCCCATCCAACCTGGCCTTGGATACCTCCAGGGATGAGGAGTCCACAGCCTCTCTGGGAAACTTGTTCTGAAGGTTTTTTGATTTCAAAAGCTCTGATTCCTCCTTTTCTTGCACCAGTATTTAACAGCTGAATCAGACAATCCCAAAATCCAGGGTCATATTTAACACCAAAAAAGGTGTCCAGAAATCTAAGCAGTGCAATAGAGAGAAGCTGATCCAGTTGATGACTCTTCCACCTCTAGGGATTTTTTGGTTAGATTTCACATCTTCCTCCTTCTGTCCCACTTACCTTATTGTCTGCTTGGAGAGTCACACAAGGACAGTGAGAATGATAAGCACAACAAACCAGACAGCTGTAAAACCAGAAAATCAGTATGGTTAGCACCTTATTTATTGCATTTACTCCAGCTGGGAGAAACAGGCAAGATCAGGGATAGAGTCTCACCTTGCCCCTCTGCCCACAGGCAGGAATTTGTGCATGTTGCCCCATTGCTCCCAGGACCCAGCCAGAGGGGACCTGGGCAGCTAGAGATTGACCACAGTCAAATAACCAGGGACTACTGATGTTGTGGTCTCTGGAGTAGTTTGCAAAATTCCTCCTTTCCCTCCCTTCCTCTCACTCCATTATTCCTCCTCGTCACAATGTGCACTACAGTTTTCAACAGACTCCAGCTGGAATCAAGAGCCCTTGTGCAAAGCACAGTAAGACACAATTTCTATTTCATCAGCTAATGGCTGAGTGGAAGATGGGGAAGGGGGAAAAGAAAATCTCTTCAAACTGATCTAAATGCACTGGTTTAGCTGTGAAGAAATGTTCTATTTGCCCATCTTTTTTTATTCCTTTGAAAATGTGAAAAAACATCAGCATTTAAATATTTACATTTTTTCCTGCTTTTTTTCCACTTGAAGTGATTTGCTGAATTCACAGAAAGTCTCAGAGAAGAATCTGAAAGTGGCTCCATTTAAAAACCAGGCTTTTGGTTGATCTGTTTTCTTTTCCATTCCTTACAAATCTTTGAAAACTTCTTTATAAAAGCTTAAGTGCTGCAGCAATCTGTTTATTCTGTCTTTACTAACTTCTCACACAATATATGGATATAGATTTGTCTGGCAGCATATTTAGCAGATCTTCTAACAGAAATGGATCTCTTTGGAATAGAACAACAAACTGAAAGACCAACTAAGTGCTCTGGGTGATGAAGTCTTTAAGAAAATGGCATACCTGTCACTGGCAGTGTCCCTGATGAGACAGGGGAAGAGGACAGAAGAGTCAAACCTATGAAGAGAGAGAAATTATTGATTTTTGTATCAATTTGCTCTTCTGATGAAGAGCACCAGAGCAGTGATGAGGTCAGAGTCAGGCAAAGAGCCAGCTTGTTCCAGCACCAAAGCAGTGCCAAGGGTAGAGCCTGACAGCTCGTCCTCTGCACAGAAGACTTAAAAATGGCCATGTTTGTTTCTTGGCCATTAATAGATCTCTCCAGCTTGGATATCAATATAAGTGCTGATCTGACACCTGTTAATGGTGGGCATGAAGTGAAGTGGAATGAGATCCATCTAAGATCCTTACTTCATATGAGATTGGGAGGATGAATTTCAAGGTGCCCAGTAAGGATTTGGAAACATGGTTTCAGCCAGGACCAGGTTTTGTCCAGAAATGTAAGCTAAAACTTCCCTGGTGCAAGAAAACAATTGGATTTCTCTCTTATCCTGAAAAGGAAGCTCTGAACTTGTGCCAGTATGAGATTATGACAGGTTCTTAACAGGAGAACTGAGAAAGGGGTGTATACTCCTTATCCAGCCTATTAGAGACACCACATCAAAACAAACAGCACAGCAAGACTTTAGGGGAATAAATATTTGGTGTTCTAATTGCCAGGAGCACCATCCACACCTATTCCCTCTGTTGGTTACAAAGCCAGTCCAGTTCCAGTGTGGGCATTTGTGCACTAGATATCTACAATTCTCCAAGATTAATTTCCTCTTAAAGGAAGTACTGGTGAAAAGCCATTTTTTTTTCCAGTTTGTTGGTAGGGAAAGTCCTCTTGTGTTGTCCTTGCATTGGCTTTCACCTCTTTAAATTCATCCCATTGCACTCCACTGACTCAGAGAAGGTTGGGAGGGTGCTGGAAGCCTGAGGACTGTAGAGGGTGTGGACAGCTGGGTCTGTCCAGCTTGTAACAGGGCCTCTTACCCCCCACAAGAGCTTATCCACTGTTTGTTAACCAGTCAGGAAAACAGGACAATCTGTCCTGCAGAGAGTTATTTGGGCATCACAGAGTTAACACTGGTCTGGCATCCCCCAACTGCCAATAAATATCTTATTTTTGAAGGAAGATCTGACAAGGTAGGCTGAATTTCTGACTGATGGCCATTCATTTTACAGCCATAAAAGCCACAGGAAACTTTCACATAGCAGAAATCTGGAAATGTGTGAGTAGGGCCACCTATTTCACAGTTACTTCCCATGGAATTAAGTGAAGGAATCTGTCTGTGTACATTATCATAATTTCAGTGGAAAATTCCATTTGACTCCTAATCAATACTATTTCTTTTGCTGGCTTTAATATAGGTACAGTGCACTGCTTTATGTTATGCTCTAATGTAATAGTAGTTCTTTTAGTTTTATACTCTGTAGTAAGTAATTCTGATGATGATCTTTCATCTGTTACCTCCTGTCTGTTCATTTGTCTTAATAAGCAATTCATTTTTACATAAATACATCTGATTTGCCATCAACAGGACTTGCAGGACAGAGTGATTCCTTAGATTTAAACTGCTGCCAAAATCTGAGGCTAAGGAGAGATTTATCATCATTTAAACCCCTTTCTGTGAAGGTGTTTAAACACACAAGGGAGTTCTTTCTTCCCCTCAGAGTCAGCAACAGGGCTTCTTTAGTAAACTTTTTTGAAGCTCCCACTCTCCCCAAGAGAGCTGGACCCCACATGAGCAGGTCATGACATCCTTGTGGTGTAATCACCACCACCTTACCTGGCCCCATGGTGTGTGGTGGCCACTGGTCACTGCCATTTGTGCACCTCATGTCAAGGTGGGTCCAGATGATTTCACCCTTCACCTCCTTGCATGTCCTGCTGCCAAAGGTGGGGGGTCTCTTATCATAACCTGGCTGGCACTTGAAATGTAAGACTTGTCCCACATAATGATCTTGGGGCAGCTTTATGGAGGCATGTGGAATAGTCTTGGGAGGACCACAGAAACCTGTGGGGGCACAAGGCAGCACACATTTAAAGCAGGCAGATTTTGCAGACTCCTTTTGTTCTTGAAAATCTTGTACTCTTAGAAAATAAACACAAGCAGGATATATCAAGCCTTTCTAATTCTTGGTTAGGATATAAAATACTCATTTGCTTACACCATATCACTTGTTCAGCCAAGATATTACAGCAGTAGTTTTGTTCCCTCAGTCTGCAAAATAGTGATATATTACTCATTCCTGCATTGCTTCCATGGAAATCAGCAGGAGAAGTGTTACAGTATTGAATGAGCTCTTATTTACCTTTTTGTTTGGACTCTGAAAGGTTTTCTTGTTTCTGGGGTGCAGGGCTCCTTGTTTCTCTTTCTGGCTTCTGTGTAAGTCCTGACTCTATCATGAGAGCCTTTGATGACAAATTTTTCTTATCTGTGGAGAAGTTACAATTCCTAAGTTACAGCAGGACAAATATGAGAACAAAGCCAGAGCACCTTAACTTTTAGAGGTTGGATAGAACTGTTTCAAGTTCTGACTTAGAAAGATAAGCACAAAAGATCTTTTGTTAATGCCCAAGTGTGTTTTATACCAAGTAATATATTGAAAAAAACACCTCTATGTATAGAAAAACAACAACACTCACTCACCAAAGCATTTAAATTCGCTGTATGTCCAAAAAGCACCCTGCTGTTCACTCCTACACTGAATTCCTGGGAATGCACCACCTTGTCTGTCATAGCCAGGGTCACACACGTAGTACAGTTTGGTCTGTGGTGGATACATTTCAGCAGTAACATCAGCAAATTCAGTCTCTGGAAGATGTGGGCATAGCTCTGCAACAGAAAGCCTGAGAATCAGGACAGCCTGGCATTTTACTTTATCATCATCAAGGACTTCCCTGTTCTTAATACCAGACACGTCCAGCAGATGGGCAACGTGAAATACTATCAACATTTTCACAATGAAGCTGTACACAGTCACTTTGGAGAGCAGCTGCCTGCACCAGAGTGTGCTGCCCCAAGTCTATGGAGTGAGGCACAATAGGCAAAAGCAAGCAATTAAAAATTGCCATCATCTATAAGCAAACATTGGGAATGGACTCTCAGTAGATTCTCAGTTCTGTCTGAGGACACCAAAGAGCAGCTTACTGTGAATTAAGTTTGTAAACCTAAATATAACTTGTCCCAAAACAAGGATGTGAAGTGTTGTGTCATCAACAAATCATATCTAAATATACCTCTCAGTCAGTTGGGATGAATTAAGTTAGATCATTTCGGTGTGCTTGAAAAGCCTGCTCAAGCTGAGCTGGAGACCCAGAGGTTGATAAAGGCACTATTTAATGATTATATAAGGCCTAAAGGCTGAGAAATTAAAAGATGCACCAGGGCTGGCACTCTGCATCTTTGGGTGCACAGTCCATGGCCCTTTATGCTTATGCACAACAGTAACAGCTTTTATGGGTGAAATTTCTTGGTCATCAAATCCTCGCATTTTCTGCAGCCATAATTAATGCAGCCTCAGCACTCAGCAGGAATGACTGTCCCTGATGGCTGCTCATCATTTGGTGTCTGCCTTTGACTCCCAAAGTGTCTTCTCCTTGAAAGACCAGCAGCAACTCCCAGCCCCAGCCCTGCAATGCCCTTTTCTTTCCTTTCCTCACTTTGATATTTTCTGTCCTTTTTACTTTACATTGTCTTGGTCTTTAGTAAAAGTCACAAAGTTTGAAGAAGGCAACAACAAAAAGTATGTGAGCAGTTTAACAGCTGATCTGCATAAGGGTTGTTTTAACCCCCTTGTACCTTTGTGCTATCAAAGGATTCACCTTGTTAACTACAACAGACTGTGGCTTTGAGAGAAGCGACTGCACCCGAAATAGTTAACCACATGGTTTACCACAGACTGTCAGGGTGATTAAAATTAAAGAGTTATCAGATCAGCAGCAAGTTGAGATCATGTACTCTCACTTTCCCTGAAAGCTAAAAGCTTGTTTCCCTCAAGACTTCAAAAGCCTCTTTGAAGCAGACTGCAGATCTGAATCTCAGCACAAGGCACTCAAACCTACAACTCATTAGTCTCTTCTTAAGAAAACCCACAGCATTTAACCTGCTCATCACAGAGGGCAAACATTCTTTTAATTGATGATCAAATGTTGGGTTCTTCTGAACTTGCACACATCAGACAGGGATGTGCAGAAATGCTTCACTTGGGACATGGTGAACATCCACAACCTTCCTCGGATCCAGCCTTTTAGTTTCACCCACATTGCTCAAATTCTTGTCTCCTCACATTTAAATAACTCCAGTATCTTCTTTGGCCTTTGCAACCATATTCCTTTCTCTGATCCAGAAAGATCAGAGAATTTGGAAGATGAATGTCCCAGGTTTGACTTTTAATTGCTTCACTGTCAAATCAAATATTTTGCTCCCATTTTCAAGAACCTTCTCCTTCCCAGCCAACACAACCTTTGGCTTCTCCTCCCATACTAGAGCTCCTCACCAATGTGTTTGATATCAAAGTCACCAGCTTTTGGGTTTATTGTTGTACCAGTCCTCACACTGGGAGGAGCTGTGTATGAATATGGATATTGCAAGATAAACTTCTTCATGATTGCTCTCAATTGTCTCAAAATACCTTATTTATCTTCACAAGAGCTTCTCTTTATGTGGTTTTTTCTACTCATTTTGCTGGAAAAAGGCACTCAGCATGTAATTCATGCACCCTCCTGCCAGGAAGTGAAAAGGTCCTCCCTGAGCCTCCTTTTCTTCAGGCTGAGCCTCCCCAGATCCCTCAGCCTCTCCTCACAGACCATCTGTGCTCCAGACTCTTCCCCAGCTCCACTGCCCTTCTCTGGACATGTTCCAGCATCTCCATGTCTCTCTTCAGTTTCATGTCACAGCTCCTCCTGGCAGTGTGGGAAAACTGTGCAGAGAGGGCACAGACCTGGTGAGGTCTGGACCATGCTGACCTGGAGTGAATTGTGCCTAAAACTTCATTCCACCTTTGTGCCCAAGGAAACTGCATGGTTTGCCTCTAAAAAATCAATATCCTTGCTCTGTGGATGGTAAAATAGCCAAGGGATGGGAAGAAACCAGGGAAGAGGGACTGGCAGGGCAGATTTGTTCCTTCACTAGATTTCTGGCTTCTACATTTTAAAAGAAGATTAGCTTTGGGTTTTGGGGTGGTTTTTTTTTTTGTTTTTTTTGGGGTTTTGTTGTTGTTATTGTTGTTGTTGCTGTTGTTTTGCACCTTGTTTGTAATTGGTCAATCAGTTTGTTTCAGTTGTTGTGATGTGAAAATATCAATCTTTCAAAAGGCCAGCACATCTGGACATAACCTGCCTCACAGCCTGTGGTGGCCCACTTTTGTACAGCCCAGCTTTCCCTGGATTCTGCATCCCTCCACAGCTGCTCCAGGGTTGCACTCCTGCTATTATTGGTTCAAAATACTTCCCTCACATTGCCTTGAGATATCTTGATGTTTTGTTTGCCTCCTCATTTTCCCCCCACACATATTCTAATTTTTTGTCCCCATTACAAGGTGTTGTGTGCCACTATTTCCTTCTCTTTCTGTCCTGATGTCCACTGCTCTCTTTCCTTCATTCACAAAATTCATCAGCCCCTACCTACTAATTTCACTTCCCACACCCCAAAAGTGTCCTGGGACTCCAATTCTCTGCACTTAGAGGTACTAAATGGGCCAAACACAGAGGCTGGTGTAACTGTCCATGGGGATTTAGCACTCCTGACAGTTCCAGAATTACAAGAAGAAAAAGCTCCCCTAAGGCAGATGAGAATTTCTGTTTCTCCCCATATTCAAAGATATTTGGTGCCTACGGCATTTGTGGAAATTCTGGAGCTGGCTTCAATTATTATGATGAAGTGGATGGAGACAAATCCTTGGAATTAGAAGGAGACTAGTAAATCCAGACAATAGACAGCCATGAAACATAAAAATTTAAAAGTAGACATTGGTTGTGCTGGAGTGTTCCCAAAATTAAGTTTGATAAGCATTTTGAGACCTGCAAGCTTTGTCATCTGAGCCAACAGATAGGTGTGAGCTGGGGTGTCTGATGCCATTTGAAATGTCTCAGGGCATCTGGGATTTCCACATGAGCTGTCAGATATCACACAGGACGTACTGGAGGGAAAGAAACCCAGCAGCTAAAGCAGCATCAGTTCTTTCAGGTTCCTTCCCTCACGTTTCCCATTCAAATATGTTACTCAGCCAACCACAAAACTGCTCTTGGTGGGTGTGCTGGCAGTACCAGGATCCCTGAAACCCTCCTGCCTGTTTCTCTTCCATGTCTGAGTTGGCAGAGCAGCGTTAGATGAGGCTGTAGAACAACACCTTTCGTGCACAAGAAGTGAGTGGGGAAAATTTGTAACAGGTATTTTTAGTGCTAGGTAAAACACAGACAGTGAGTCAGGCCACAATAACCTAAACTCAGAACTTCCTCTGTCACGTGGCTGTGTGTCACCAGACATTATTCTGGTGTTGTCTTAAAGCAGCAAGGTGCAAAATTAGGATGATTTTCCCCTTACTACAAAGGCAGTGAGGTAGGATTGAAGGAAACTGGATGTTCTGAAGTTTTGGGCAGAAGCAGTGGAACAAACCAGGCACTGCACACACCTGCCCAGTTCAGAGATGAAGAGCACCTCTCCCCAGAGACACCAACAAATCAAACCAGGCCAAAATGAAGATATCTCCCCAGCTGTGCCTGAAAAGCTAAATCAGCCCTGGGGATTTATGTGCTGTGTGAAACTGTGCTCTCTAAATGGTGCAGGCTCCTGAAGATGAAACTGATACAGGCAAAGAGAAGGAATTGATACCGACAACAGGACTGAAATGGTAATGAACTTTTTCTAACTTCAAAACTTATTCCCAAAGGATCCTTTAACAAGCAAGCCTCAGCTCTGCAGGATTCTTTCCCCTCCCATTAATGTAATTTATTGCTTATGTGAATTTCTAAGATGGGAATAGATCACAGATATGGGGTTGGGGTAGAGACCTCAGCTTTACTGTAATTTGCCTGTGAGATTATAATTAGCTGTACCTTAGATTATAGAGAGATTATCTTAAAAATAATTTGAGTAGTAGTGAGTCTGCAGTGCAAGTGACAGAAATACAGTGCAGATGAAATGACCAGGCACAAGTTTTAATACAAACAGCAGTGGAGGAGAGATCAGCCTCAAGGGGCAGGAGGTGGGTTTGAATATTCCCAGCAGTGGAGAAGAGCAATGTCCTGCTCTGAGGATTTGGCAGTTCAGTGCCTGCTGCATTTGCTGTACCAGAAGATATCTCTGTTGGAAAGCCAGGGTAAAATAAACTGGAATATGAACTGTCAGGAACTCTAGGACCACAGAAAAGCAAGTTTGGGAGAAGTGCACTTCTCTTATCTCTGGGCTTAATCCCGCTGACCAGCAGCAGAATCTAATGCAAAAAAATTCCATATACAGCAAGGCTAGAGTTGGTTGGACAGTGGACTAAGCTTTCTCATGCTAAGCATAATTCCACCTCAGGAATGTGCCTTCTGTGAGAAGTGGAGCTGGGCAAAGCTCTCTAGAGCACAGCAAACACCTAATGTACCTTCTCCAAAGCAAAGCTTAAAAGTGCTTCTTTCCTTTTTTCAGCTGCACTGGTGAGAGAATGTTCTTACATGCTCACATTGATAATCAGAGTGATTTACCTGATGCACTGATGGATCTCACACCTGCCCTAGCAAGGAGGCTGAGCTGGGGACTCAGACTCCAAATGTGGAATTGGAAGAGGGAACATTAGGAAAGAGGGAGAGGGAGGAAAACTAGCCAGAGCACAGTGCAGTGCATAGAAGGTGCACTAAGTGAAGAAGGGGGAGCATTTGTTTTTGTTTCTGGGTGTTTATAACATCCTTGGTTCTGTGGTAAAGCCACAGAGCTCAGACTCTCTAAATGCAACCATGGTTTTGCAGCAGAGCACAAAGCCAAGACTTGAGGATATCAGACTTGAAAGCCTTGTTTTGGTGTGTGACATTTTTGCTTCAATAGGCAACCTCAGTAGCATACACATCTTTGGTATTTCCATTTAAAGGAAACAAAAAATTGTCTTTTTAAACAGCAGCAGAGCTACGGATTCTTTCCTTTGTCTGGAAGTTTCTCAGCCTTGCTTTTTGTAGGGCTGAAAGGGCAGTAGAGAATATCATCTCTGAAAATAATTGAATGGTCTGACAAGTGTGTGTCCCAGTCTTGGGAAAGTGAAAATAAAAGGTCTAGTGGGGAAATTTTAATTTTAAATGTGGTCTAAGGACTCATCTCACCTGACTTAGGGACTTAGCATGGTCATGGAGCTTTTCCCTGGAGATCCCAAGAGAGCAATGGAAATTTTCTGCATGTGGCAGTGTTTTTTCTGACCTTGTCATGCATGAGATATTTTTCCACATAGAGAGGGTTATATATTCTTTATGTGAGGGCTCACACTCTACAAATCACAAACATCAAGAAAAAGCAGCAGATGACAGAGTGCTGCCCCCCTGGCAGGGCTGGGGAACAGGGAGTCAAGTGAGGAAAGTCCTGGAAGGACTTTGGAAATGTGAGTTTTGGGAAAGCATTGGTGGAGATGGAGCAAAGACTCAGTAGCCACGTTGTTCCAAGATTCAGGACCAAGGTCAGGGAATGGAATCTGTGGGTAGAAAATATTCAGAAGCTGGGATTGGAAGACAGGGAAAACAGGGCAGACACTGCTGAACATCGAGGATGTAGGGAGACCAAAATAACAACACTCTGAAGGCAACAGGGAACAAAGTCAGAAGCAGTGGCTTTCTAGAAGTAGATAAAGAGTGTGTTTTTTTCTGCAATAAAAGGGAAAAGGACATAACATTTCACCTCTGATGAGGTGGGAAAACAATTCCTCCAGCTGAAGATGCAGGTACTGCAGGACCTCTGTCTGTAATATCTTGTTTTCCTCAGTAGGATCACAATTTTTAAACTTTTTTAAAACATTTTTTAATTGTAGCTGTATATTGAGCCCTTTATTGATGAGGGTCACTGTAGATGAAAGGTTTATAAAGGAATTTGCTCTCTAGTTGACCTCACAAGAACCACTTGTCTGTGTTTGACAACTTTAATGTATTCTGCATTGCATTTCAAATCCATGGGAGCCAGCACTAATATGCAAGTATAATGGGAAAAAAATTCCTCTCATTTACATGACTGAGATCTGGTACCCATCTTGTGTGAATGAAATTCACTTGAATGAAATTCTTTCTTTTGTGAGCTTTAATCCTTTCCAGGTTTAACTTGCAAATCTATTCAGTGTATCCCTGTATGATGAACAGCAAGATGGAAAGGTTCTAGGAGCACAGACCAGCTTTTACCTTGTGTTTGACCCTCACTTCAAGCTTCACCCATGCCTGCAGCTTCTAGGCACTGCTGCTGTGCTGAATAAAGGAGATAAATGTGATGGTCTTCACAGGAAAATCAGCATTTCTCTTCTTTTTAGCACTAAGGTGTAGTTTAATTTTTATTAAATAAATGATCATCCCATGCCTTAATTTCCCCAGTCCCCCAGGACTTTGCCCTCTCAAAACACTTTGAGACCTATCAGTGAAACTGTTCTGTAAAACAAAGGGGTTTTATTTTCTTTTTTTTTTTAATTGTATTTATTCCTGACAGTTCATTTTGCCAAACACCATCTGGGGCTGGATCTATTTCCAAACCTGAACCTGCAGTCCTGGGATGAGCAGAAAAGACTAAGGAAAAATAATAAAAAAGGCACTGTATGTGCTCAGTCTGGTTGATTTTTGACCAGTTTGACACAGTTTCTTTCCCTTTGTTTTGCTTATGTCTTTTCCCAGCTCTCCTTGGTGATCCTCTTAAGGAATTAAAACCAACAGGTCTTACAGCCACGACACCTCAGGTGTCTCCACGATTAAAAACCCCTAAATTGATAAAAGGTGGTGTTTCTAACTCAGCATATTATTTGCAGGGAGAAATTACAAATATATATATAAATATTAAGTTTAAACATCGAGAGAGACATTGAAAAAAAGTACAGGAAGCTGAGGAAAGAAGAGCTCAGCGATGCAGTGAAGAATGCAATGCTGTGCATTTATTCATTCAGCAGTGAATAAAATTACACCAAATAGCATAAAATGCAACCGCTCTGACACCCCTCGATTTTTTTCCAAAAAACCAGAAAGGTTTCTGATAAACGAGACCAACCAGCAAGAAATTTCACAACATGTTCCAGGCAGAGTAATACAGAAAGTGTGAGCTCGGGGACCTGACTCATTGTGGAACTGATCCCACTGACACATCTCTGGCTGAGCATCTCGCGGGGCTGCTCCTGCACACAGCACCCGACGCTTCCCGTGGGCTCTGGCACCTCAGGTGCCACTGAAAATGCTCCATTGAAGGAGAAAGCAAAGCATTTACTGGCAAAGTAATGAGAATAAAATCACCTGGGGCTTCAGCATTTGTGCAGGTCCTCCCTGCACCGCTGATTTTGTCATTGCCAACACGCTCTTCCCTTGAGATTGCCAGCGCCGAGGAAAATTCCCAGCCCTGCTAAAGATGATCCATCAGCAGTTACAGAACCAGCACATCTGAGAGCCTGCCTTAGGCTGTGTCTGTTCATACCTCTCAGCCTGGACATCATCATCAGACATAGAAGGAAATACCACATTTATAGAGCACTGAGAATGGAGGATTTTTTTCCCCCGCCCTTGAACAAAGCATTTTAAATTTAAATACACTAATGCATCACCAGACCATTTCTCAATGCACACACTTGTCACAATAAATAAGCCAAATCTAAGCATTTATAGATGTGTAAAATTATGCTGAATTGGATTAGCTGTCTCCATTCACAGTTTATAGGCACTACTGATTGAGGCATGGCTGAAAAAAATATTTCATATCTATAGTACCCATAGCAAATTTGGATGGTACCTTCTAACTAATAGCATTGCCATTCATTTTACCTACAGGGGTGCTGGCATTTCAGGGTCTATTTTTATGTTTCCTAAAGTTACAAGCAAAATGGAAAAAGGAAATTCAAAGGGCTGCCTCAGGCTGCTTTGATCTGCCCACTGTTCCAGTGATGGGTTGAAGGATACATATATTAGTCAGACAAAAAATATCCTCTAAAGCTCTGGATTTTCTGCAGTTGACAGTTTGTGGGCACAAAACCCATTTCTCTCATTTCCTTAGAATAATAAATTCCTTAAGCTCCTTAAAATATCTCCTTTGCTGAAAGGAGTCAGGATGTTGTGAACACCTTCTAACAGCCACCCAAAAAACCCAAATCGTATTTTCCCTCCCCAAAAGGCAAAAAAATCTTTTACCTGTCTTGTTCCCCTTGATGAATCCAAAAAAGAGCCACATCAAAAACCCCTTGAGCTCCAGGGGACTTGTCCACATCTTTTCTCTGCACCTCTGAGGATGGTGGAGTTTCTCAGAAGTGATGAGCTGTTGCCAACCAAGCCAAGGAGCTGGTTACTGCCTGATGAGAGTGTCTGGGAGCATCACCCACGTGTGCAGCGAGGGCTTTGGTCAGCAAATCATCATTTTGCTGGCTCCACGGGAAAGAACAAAGGCTGCTTTCTGTTCCTTTACTAGTCTTTTTATCCAGGAACCCAAGTACTTGGTGTGGTGGAGTATGCCATCATGTGTAGGAAGTGGTTTGACACATCAGAGCTTCTGGCTCCAGAGCTCTGTCACTTTTCACTACAGCTGAGGTCAGTAGAAGGGGCAGACTTTAACAGGTTTGTGCAGGCACTCAGCCCCAAATCTGTGGCTGGACAGGTGTTAGAGAGGGACCATGGCTGGGGAATACATGTCTGGTGTGTGACAATGGATCTCAGGCACCACCTGTGGGCTCCATCTGCAAAAAAACCAGTTTCGTGGTTTATCCTGTCCTTTTAGCTTTTCAAAGGTCTTCTGTTAGTGATGATAAAGCCCCACTCCATTTGGTTTTGATGGTTTGCAGTTTCTCTGAATCACAGCTGAGCTTTTGAAGGATGGAGAGTTTGGTAAAAAAACAACCAAACTAAAAACATGTGGGTGAGGCTGACAGGTTTGGAAAGTGTTTCCTTGTTCCTCAGTTGCCCGAGTGTGACATGCTTCAGTGAAATCCTTCCAAATGCCAGTGGAAAACTGGAAATTATCAAGGAAGTATCAGATTTTTACGAAGTTTTTCTTCAGTCATTTCCACAGAAATTATTTCCTTCTAGTGACTAGAGAATTAATTGGGATACACTATAAAAAAACAGATTTGACCTATCTGTGGTATTCTATCATGATTATTACATGCTAGGCATTTATCTCTCCTTTATAAATCCTCAATTCATTAAATCTCCTTAACATCCAAGCTAAGGAATAGATGTGATACATTTTTAACTGCTGCTATGGCTGCATCCATCAGTCTGCCACCTTTCTCCTCATAAAGCTCCCTTTGCTCTTTCCCTGAAAGATTTTGTGCAGCTTTGTGATGCAGGTGACAAATCCTCCTGCAGGGTTTGCCAGCTGCAAGGCTTTGCCAGGAGATTACTCCTCAAATCCAAATGCAACAGGGCATGGAGAACAAGTAAGACTTCTGAAGCAACTGCTGTGGGTAAAATGCTCTGCTCACCCCGGGGCTGCTTCACGCTCCACAGGTATTTACTGCCTTTGCTTTGGTAGCAAATCATCTTCTATATTTAACAGTGTAATAGGAAAAGCTCATGCCAAAGCCCTCTGAAGGACTTGAGAGAGTTTTTCTCCTGAAAAATCTGTCTGAAAGTCTTAGAGCCCAATCCTTCACCTTTTTCCAAGATGTCTGGAGATGCGTAACTGCCTGAACCCTGCAGCCATCTGGGCTGGTAAAACATATTTATTACATTGCCTGGAAAGAAATCACAGACTTTTATCCTTTCCTTACTAAATATGGGGTCTGTTCTTTTGAGGTGAAGGGATTTACTTGCCAACAGCTGCTTCAGCTTCTTGCTTGGTCTAACTACTTAATTCCATAGTTATTTTAATGATGGAGGCAGAGATGGGGGATTTTTTCTGCAGTCCTCCTGCTCAATCTTTCATGTAGCCATTTGTTTTCAGGTAGCAAACCTCAGCACAGGTGGGTAACTAAGGCACTAAGATTTTATCAGAAAGAGTGAGTTTTTATCCAGGAATGAACATGAAAAGTACAGTCAGTTGTACTGGAAGGAAGGGTGGCTTTGGGTGGCTCATTGCTACGAAAACAGGTTGTATGAGGAAAATTTGTAACTCAGCATTTACATCTTTTAAAGGTCAGAAAAAACGGTTATTGTGAGAGGAATTAGATCAGCTTTGGGAAATAGGTTCGTTTGCTGAATGATTCTAGGAAAAAAACAGTGCTGATTCTGCAAAGACCAGACCTAAAGCAGAGCAAGGTAGTGAAGGGGAGAGTGAGAACAGAGAGACTCAGCAGTGGGGAAAGGCATCCAGGCACAGATAAAAACTGAGGTTTACGAGAAAAAAACATAACTAGCATTATAATTTAGATGATTACCATCAGATGTTAGCAACAGAATTATGTGTGGCAATAAAGGAAGGGAGGTGCTGTGAAACCTCAGTGGATATCTGGAAAGTGGTGGAGGGAAATGAAAAAAAAAAAAGGCATCTTGAGAACCAAGGAAGGTGTAGGAGGAAAAGAAGGTTCTGGGGTCTCTGTTGCTCCTTGACTTTCCTCCACTGATCAGCAGAGTTTTAGTGCTCAGGGTAAGTCCTCTGTTTCAGCAGAGAGCTGGGAGGAAAAGAGCCTCTCACATAGCTCAGGCCATCATTGACAAGATTATAAAGATTATTTTTCTTCGATGTCACAAGACAACAAGTACAGAAATGGAGTTGCCAGAGAGTAAACCATGAACACAGATGGAGCCTTTTTAGGTCTAGGTTTAACAAGGGCCTTTTGAAACCCTGTAAGTGCTTTTAAAACTCTGCACAAACCCATTTGGTCTGGAGGATTATCCTTTCCTTAAACTGGTGTCTCAGCCAGCTTAAAAAAAGGAAAACACTGTGATCTTCCTGCAGCCCTTCCCAGTTCAAAGCAGTTGTAAACATCCATGTAACTCACTGAAATAAGCAAGCTTTGTGTTTTATTCAACTTTTCTGCTGTGAATCACTCCTGCATGAGTTTGTTTTCTCAAGGGAATAACATTTCACATGGACCTTCCCAGAGAGGGTGTGGGGGTGGCTCCAGCAGCTACCTAAACTCTGTTGATCAGCATATGGCTTCTGCATCCTGAAAATTACAGTAATGGTGGTAGTGAACACACATTGTGCACCCACAAGGGCCCTTCCCAACCTCCACTGCAGCATCCAGCTCTGCTGCAGAGCAGAGGTTTGGGGAATTCCAAGTTATACCATGTCCTTGAAATTATCATCAGAAAATTTTCATCCAGCCTAATTATCTATAAAGGTCAAATTGGTTTTAGTCATTTTTTATTTCCCATAAAAGTGAGATGGAGCTGACATGAGGAACACAGATTTCACACCTTAAATGGAGCATCTTTACAAGGTCCACAGGGTTTAAGTCAAGAGAGAGCTGTATGGTCAACAGAATTGTCAGAGTTCCCCCTTGAGTCAGTGGAGAGTCAACAAGGGCATCCAGAGAGTGATTCACCTCCTCTTTTGGTCACTTACCTCCACCAGATGAATCACTTTTTTCATCTTCTCTCCCTCTCTTCCTGCCATCTGCACACAACTGTTAAACCAGCACAACAGATCTTTTAGATGGCCCCAGCTGGATGAGACAAATCCATCCTGAAAATCCATACTGAGTTTGAAAATAGAATTTAAATTGATTATTTAGTGACTGAGAACAGTCTTTCCTATCAAACATCCTGGATATGGTTCATTATGGCTCATATTAACTATTTCTTTCACTGATGCTGAGTTGTGAGATAAATATGTGAGGAACATGAAAAACTCTTGGATATATTTAGTTTCCAGTCAATACTGCCACAATATCCTTAACACAACAGTGCCCAGACTGGGTTTCTCAATACTTCCCCATGCAAATACAGCTGAATAGTACAGATAACTTCCTTCCTATTCTTATTTGCAATCATCATTCCTATGGCCTGAGAAACACAAATTGAGGAACTGGTAAGTGTAGTGTATTATGGTCATATTTGCTCCTTCTCTTCTTTCTATTACCAGGAAGTTGTAGTGAATCAAGTGCACTTAATCCAGTAAAGTGCAAGAGTCTAAATCAGCCCCTGCAGTGAGCTCCTTACCCAAGACACCATTTCTTTGCTTGATTTCAGAAACAATTTTTATATTATCTGTGAAGTTATGGAAATATAACCTAGATGAATCCTGAGGTGAGTAAAAAAATTATCGGAAAATCCCTGAAAAGAAAGTGCCCTTAAAATGGTTCAAAACAATGTCAAAGGGAAGAGCTTATTGAGAGGTACTGATTAACTGTCAGAAGAGAAGGCTGCACTGAAAGGTGGTGCCCAGGTGAGTCTTTGGTTATTCAGTATTTTCAGCAGCTCCCTGGATGATGAAAAACTTAAATCTAACTCTGAAGTGTACAGCACATGCCAAGAAATCCCTTGTTTTGTGCTGTGACAGTGAAGCCATGGAGAGGATGCTGCCCCTACTTGGGGGCATTGCACACTGAGAGAAACATGGAGCAACAATGGGAGTGACAAAAGGGTCTAGAAAACCTTTGCTAAAAGAAAGGACCAAATAACTTGAAGCTGTCTGAGGAATGAAGATGGAGAGGGGACAAGATAAGAGCCTTGGCAATGGCTATTATGATGGAGCTATTATGGACTAGATGAGCCCTCAAGTCTCCTTCTAGCACTTAAATAGGGCACATCTCCTTCATTAGAGGCATCTAAAATTGGGAGAGACGAATGTGAGCAAGTTTTAATGCTCAGTTTGGCACCTCCCATTATTCCCATCCCACCTCTGGCCCTTATATTGCTAAGTGAACTTCCCATGGTTGAAGATCAACATCAGAAATCTTTGTGCTGCATGGCAGAAGGCGCCTTTCTACACCTTCTTTACCTTCATGGGCTGGGTAGATGCTTCTGTTTAGGAAGGCAGAGCTCAGAGCCTTCCTTTAGCTCAGTGAAAGCACAGTTAATCTTGGTTTTATGAATTTTGTCGAGTCAGCTCTGAATTTACCACCTTATAGGAAGCTGATGTAAATGTTCCAAGAACTGGGGCTAAATTCTCTGCCACCGAAATTAAAAGCAAACAGTTGAATTTCAGTTCTTAGATCTTCATCTAGTGCCTTACCCTGGGAGTGAAAAAAACCTTCTGAACTGGGTGGATTTTGAGGATTCCTTATAGAAATGCAAAAAAAAATTTAACTTCTAAATGCAAATAGAAGTGGAAAATATTTAGAGAAGTTCTTCAGTTCAAGTAACTTGGAAATTTCTAGATCTAACCATTAACCAAGATAAGTTGGTGTTCAAGTGTGAAAATTGGTGTGGTACTCAGGAAGCAAGTACAGAGTGAGAAAATGAAAAGCTAAGTGGAAAGCTCAGGATGCATTTTGCTTCAGCTAGGCTAAAGAAACAGAAAATAATAGGAGTTTTTCCTTTTTGAGGAAAAATTATTAAAGCTGACCCTTTTATTCAGTGCAGAATAAGGGTTCATGCCCTGTTTCTTTGCTTCTAATGAGGCTCAGGACTTTGTCCAACATCTTTGTGATGAATCCCAAATCCTCTTCTTACAGAATCAATTGCTATTCTTCCAATTATTGCCAGAGTAACTCAGGCTGAGATTTGTTACAGAAGTCAGACCTGATGATTTGGGACAGAATTTCAAAACCATGCTTTCCGGTGGTTGCTCTAGGATTTTCTCTGTAGGGCATTTTTCTAATGCACATTCAAGGGTTCTCAAATACTACAGTGACACCAGAATTCAAGGAGTTGTAGATGAGGCAAACTAAAATGGGACAATTAAGCATTAATGAGGGAGCACTGATGTTCAGCAGAGCCAGACATTTGAAGATAGAAAATTATGGGTGAGATACTAAATAAATAGCTCACTGATGGGTTCCCTTTCCACTGGCCCATTTTGTTGTAGTTAACCTAACACCATTTTCATTGTCTGAGCACTATTTGTGCAGTGGAGAAGGGTGGGGTTGGGATGGAATTTTAGGATTATCAAATTGTAGATTTACAGAGTCACAGAATGGTTTGGGTTGGAAGGGGCCTTAGAGATCATCCAGTTCCAACCCCCCTGTTTTGGGTAGTGACACTTTCCACTACCCCAGGCTGCTCCAAGCCCTGTCCAACCAGGCCATGAACACTTCCAGGGATGAGGAGTCAACAGTCTCTTTGGGAATCCTGTTCCAGTGCCTCGCCACCTTCACAGGAAAGAAATTCTTCCTAATACCTAATCCAACTCTACCCTCCTTTGGCTTGAGGCCATTTCTCCTTTTCCTATCACTCCACACCCTCGTGAGAAGTCCCTCTCCAGGCCTCTTGTGAGCCTCCTTTTGATACTGGAATGCTGCTCTAAGGTCTCCCTGGCCATGAGATGATGGATGTTTGAGGTACAAAGCTCTGAGTAACTTGACAGTCCTGTGGAGGATTTCAGAGCACTCCGTGTCTTTCTCCTGAGGGAGCTCAACTGCTGAGACAAGATGAGAAAAGGATTTTGGATCAACAAGGTGGTTTTCACCTCTTCTCAGTTAATTTGAGATGTTGCTGTAGACACAGACTTGAGTTAGTCACCTGTCTGCTGCCACAGTGAAAGGAGAGGAGAGGCAGCAGCTCAGCTGACCTATTTTAGATGTCTGCACTGGAGTGAAATGAGCTCCACTCCGAAGCAAAGTGGCTGCTCCTCTGCACTGGCTATGAACACTTGAATGCTGCAGATGTCACATTTGGTTTGAGGATACCCACCAAACCTCCCACCCAGCATTCAAATGCCACAAACAAACTCTGCCTGCTATAATTAGCACCAAACATTGTCCTACGTTGCCTTGGTGTCCGTAACAGTCTCCCAGTGCTTAGAGACTTTGACACAAACAACCTCCCTATCACCAGGTTTAATCTCTTCAATCAGATGAGCTGGAAATTTGTCAGTTGTCCTGGATACAGATGCTGTCACCAGTCCCATGGTGTCTCTGGCTCTTGTGCACAGGTTACAAACATTGGAGCACAGCAGGTTTGGGGCTGAATTCTGGACAGCTTCACTCTTGAAGGGTAATGCAATTAAAGGTGAAAGCAATGGACTGCAGCTGGCAAATGTGCAGTATGGGAAGGTCCAAGATGTCCACACGAGTCCAAACACCTGTTCTGTTCAGGGCCTCTGATGATCAATGCCTCTCTATGTTGGGAGGAAAGGGAAAGAGGAAGGTGACCTAGAGGGGATCAAGCTGACTGTAAAGCATGCTAATGAAATGCAGGACTTATTTCCATAAAGCAGTTCATATTTCATGCCCTGGAGCTGTTCTTCCAGGAAAACAGCAGCTATTTATCAGACTCTTCAACACAAATACTCTTAACCCTGAGGAAGTTCTCCTCTGACCCTAAGGAATTAAACTGTCCACACTTCACAGCCAGACCTTATTTCATCACTTGCATCCATCCAGCTGAGGGAAGTGCTTGGTGGTTGGCTTTGGAGGTTGCACAGGAATCACTCAAATGGGGCAAATGGCCTCAAACTTTCTCCCAGAGATCAGGACAAAGCTCATTGTAACTTAAGAACACTCACTGCTGAAAAGGGCTCCTCACCCCAAAATGCTGAGCTCAGACAGTGAGTGCAATTGGCTTTGAACCTGAGTTTATTCACCAACTGCACAAAATGTGCACATTTTGCTGGAGGTCACCTTCATCCAGCAGAATTCCATCATGTGTGGGATGGTCTTGTGCTTTGAAAGGGTACAGTGACACTGCAGGCAGGAAATCAGATGAAAAAAACAACATGTGGGATCTTTTATATCTCTTCTGGATGTACACTCACCCTGTTCTCTATTGATGCCTCTGATTATCACAGTTCAGCCCTTCTGAAGTCCTGTCTATTTTGATCACTGCATGGTGATAACTAAAGACAGCCCTATACAGTCCTCTAAAAAAAGCAATTTTATAATTTTAGGCCCTGTCCTAAGGTGGATGTTTCCAACTCCTAAAATTCTTTCTCTCTAATTCCCAGAGATCAACATTCCCTCATGCTGAGAGTTTGACTTGCAACTTACTTTTAATATAGGGGATTATTAAATAAGTCTCTAAAAGTGAGAATATTTTGGGTAAAGAGCTTCACATGTCCTCATGTCCCACAGAGGCTGATGTCACTTGTGTTGAAGGAACAAAGAGAGGACAATTTCCAGGGCTGATTTACTTCCTATCAGCCAGACTGCCCCTCAGGTCAGATGCCCTCATGGCCATCTTCATTATATCTGTCACCTGCATGATACAAAGAGTAGCACTCAGAAAACATCTCATTAGCCATTTTCACGGTGAGCAAGTGGAAAGCCTGAAATATGTGATGTGACTAATAAAAGCCAGACACTGAGCCTCCTCAATTTGGAGTGGTTCTGGCAGGTCATTTAAAGTTAGAAGTGGAAAGTACTCCAGATGCTGTGCCAGGTATGTGCAGCTCAGACTATAAAAGAATAGATGAAAGATAATATGAAAAAAATAAATCATAATAGAATGATAGTATCTACCTGCTTGGCTGTTCAGTATTCACCAAGGTCATTATATCTGTATCATCTCTCTTTAGTGGGATTGAGAAAACTAAAAAATTAAATGTTTGCACAAAGACAGTGACTGCACCCATTTTAATGCAACTGGGTTTGCATCCTGGTTGCTGTGGCATCTCAAATGTCCCTGCCAAACCTCAGCTTCTCACATGCCCCAAAAAGTGGCATTGTCTGAGCAGAGCTGCTGGCACTGATTGTCACAGGCACTGCTCATGGTGGCACAGCCTTGCCCTGCCCTTGGAATGCTCCATCCTGGCAACATCCAGCTTCAGTGTGGAGCTTTGAAATGAGAAATCATAACCAACAAATGGGAATTTCTGATAAATGGGAAAGCAGAGGAGTTAAGAGAGGGAGAGCTTCATGAGAAGGACCTGATGCCAAAGGCAACAAGCATTAGAAGGAGGAGCCCAGAGGAGAGAGCTAAGAGCACCTTGCCACAATTTTAGCTCCTCCACTAATCCAAATGTGGATTGGAGAAGTCACTTCCTTGTCTTTTGTCTTGCCCAACACCTGTCAACTCTTGGTTACAATAAATTCTTGATAAAAACCTTCATGTTAACTGCAGAGATGTCTCTGTGTTCTCCTGCTTGATGCCACGTGCAGTCTTTGAGCTAAGACAGGCCTCTGTCTTAGAATCAAAGAATCACTTGGGTTTGGAGGGACCTTAAAGATCACCTTGTTCCAGTCCCCCTGCCATGGGCAGGGACACCTTCCACCGTCCCAGGTCGCTCCAAGCCCTGTCCAACCTGGCCTTGGACACTTCCAGGGATGGGCCAGCCACAGCCAGAGCTCACTACACTCACAATAAAGAATTTCTTCCTGATATCTAATCTAAACCTGCCCTCTGTCAGTTTAAAGCCATCCCCTTGTCCTGTCACTCCATGCCCTCATACAAAGTCTCTTTCCAGGTCTCTTGGAGACTGCTTAGGTATGGAAGGTGTCCGAAGCTCTCCCCAGACCCTTCTCTTCTCCAGGCTGAAGGATCATTTAAAAATATCTCCTCCTCATTCTGAATAACTAGAAAACAACAGAGCAGGAGTTTAGTCAAAATGTTTCTACATTTCTTACATTTAAAAAGAAAGAGAGAAAAGCTTCATTTGTTTTTGCTTCAGGAAGCTCTCTGCACCAACGGAGAAGAAAGTCCCTTTCTAAAATAACAAGAAATTCATTAGCACTTCTTGTACTTTTTTAAGGTCACCATTACAGATATTTTTGATAACACATCCTTTTACGTACATGTGGTCTGGTCTGATGGTGCAGATAATGCTGTTTACCTGAAGAGTAGGCTGGGGTGGGGGTTTTTTATGTCTTCCTTGTTTTTCAGGAACAGAAGGATGGACAATGCTCACAGCTGTCCATTGCTCATTAGGGTTAAAGTACTGGAATGAGTGTAGAAGAAAAAACAGGGCACATGGTGAACACTGTCATTGAAATAGATGAAAGCTCGGTGTTCAATTTTCATCATTTCCCTTCCATGATACAATGATCTGATCCATGGTGGGATCAGACCATCAAGGACTTCAGGGAAGTCTATCTCTGGCTACACTGCTTTTGCTTTTTTATATAAGAGTTGACAGGCTGGGCTACATTACCTGTCAGGGCAGTTCAGTATCAGGCCCTTTCCAATAATCAGGATGATAGTTCTGAAGGGAAAGACAAAAAATCCTACCTAGACAAACGCAGAATAATCAGCTTTTGTTCCTTATCTTATTTTAACTCCCAGTCATGAGGTTGTTTTACAACATATAAAATTTTTTCTGTCTTGCATGAGATGCACATTTAGAATAAACACTCAGTTCTTTGTTTCTTACTCGAGCAGCATCTTGTGAATTGTGGAGTTGTCAAAAACTTCATGGCAAACAATTATTTATTTTCATAAAATTAAAACTATGACCAAAAATAAGTGCTAGGATATAAAGTGGAATATGGAAAGTGTCCCAGTAAGTTAGGAAAGTGCTGTTGCATGGATTGTGTTCTAGAGATGATTGATCACCTGGCCACAGCCCGTGCTTGAAAATGTATTGGGCATCTCAGTTTCAGAAAGCTAAAACTGGATGAGATAAATTATAATTGTATAAGAAACATCTCTGAGTCCATATATCTGTATATATATGGTCCTCTTGTGAGATGGAAAGTGGAACAGCTGGAAAATGCTGCCTGGGGCTTGAAGAAGTTCTGAATCCCAAAGCAGAGTCATATCACTTGGAGCAGACTGGGCAGAGATGAGGATGTTCCAGTGTTCCTGTGTCCCTTTGCATCACACACCTCTGTGGCAGAAACAATCTTGAAGGGTTGATGTGTAAATCCTCTAGGATTACCCTAAACCAGCATTCCTTCATTCAACAGATTCTGAGCATCTCTCTTAGCTTCCAAAATTCACCTGGAATATCAATGCCACTGGACACACTTCATGCTATGCATGATCCACATAGGAAGAAATACACACAAAAAGACCGACAAGACCATGTCCCAGCACAAAAGTCTGCATGAAAAATAAGCTGAATTTCTGTTTAAAAGCTGGCAATCCCTGATGGAGGAGGAGAACTCCTTTTGCCATCTTCCCAGTGGTCAGAGCACTTGGAGAGTAAATCAGAGCAAGCCTGGATGCTAAATCTTCTCCTTCATCTCTCTGGGGAAGTACAGCAAGTAACAGAGCCATAGAAATAATCACAGACTCATCAAACAGCTCAGACTGGAAACAAGGCTGGTAATGAGATCCCACCTGGATTTGTTCACTTGGGGCTTGCAAACCTCCAAGGATGGAGACTGCACAGCCTCTCTGGGCAACCTGTTACCATCCATGAACATCTCAGTGCCCATCAATGTGCTTTTAACAGCAAATAGTTCTGTTTGTGGCAAGAACGCTGTGACAGCCACCACGACAGGACACCAGAGAATTCTCTTTGAACTTCAAGTTCTTGGACTCAGCTGTTTTGGGCTGAAAAGAGTTGTTCACAAGAACTTGATAGAAATCTTGCACAAGCGGAAGGGTAACCTCACCTGTCTGTGAATCATCAGAGCAGAGGCATTTCCAAAGCGCTGTCGCTCCGCTCGGCAACAACCCACAGTTCTTAGAATTTCATCTCATATCCAGAATTTTATTTCAGTCCCAAAAGCCTACCTGTAAATTTGAACAGAGCTTACATTCAGGTGTTTGTAAAACTGATTTTCTCCTCCTCTTCCCAACCCTCCCTCACTGTTTGACTTGGCTTCCAGTATCTTTCTCAGTTATTAATTTAAAACTGGTGATCAATGCAAAGGAGGTTTAACTCCCTCCATCTCTCTCATTTTCATAAAATCACAGAATTAAGAACATTTTAAGCTGGAAGGGACACACAGGGATTACTGAGTCCAACTCCCAGAAAAGGTTCTTAATCCAGATCTTTGTAGGTCCCTTTCAACTCAGGCTCTTCTAGGATTCCAGAAAGACAAACCTCCTGAAATCCCTCTGATTTCTCAGGCAGTGGGATTTTCAGCATGTAAGAAACCTGCATTTTTGGCACAGAGACCCACTGTGTGGCTAACACAGGGGAGTTCTGAATAATTTCTTATCCAAATCCTTCCTCTAGCAGAGCAGCACAACCCTTTTTTCCCTCAGTGATGGCAGACATCCCATCTGTACTGAGTCTAGTCATGTGTAATACTTTCACTGCTATGTTTTTGACATTTTCTCACTTCTTCAAACAAGCCTGAGACAGTGGTGGTAGGACAAAATGGTCATTTCCTCATTTAAAGCATGAGGTTTTTTTCCCATGGCTGGCCAAACAAAAACATTCTGTGTGCAGTGTCAAAAGCAATGGAGTTTTCTTTAGTTATCATCAAAAATACTGAAGCATGTGTGTTGGAAACTTCATCTGTGATGGAATGTTTCTGTTCTGAGACATTTCGTACTCATTTTAGTTATGGAACTCAGCCAAAGTATGAAACTAGGTGAAAATGTGAAGCAAGTGAAAAATAGGTGAAAAACCCCCTCAGTTTTCTGGGGGTTTGGGTTATTCTATATATGGCAAAAAGGCACCATTTCCCTCACTGCTTTCACACTCACATATTCAGCTGTTCCCTTAGCAGAATATTTCAAAGGTCTTTTTAACCATTTTCAACTCCTTTAGGTTGCTACTCCTTGAAGTTTGGGTTTTTTCTTTTCGAGGCAGCAAACCTAAGCCAATCTTCCCAAACCAGGACAAGTTTTCCACTGGGATTTTCCTCTTCATATTTCATTTTGCCCTGTGGGCAAAGCTGAACGTCACTGGGAGGGCAACACCAAACATTTCCTGGGGGAAAATATATAAAGAAAAATCAAAACCAGAAAGGTTTGGAGGTTCTTCCAGGGTCACCACAAAAAGTGTGGTGTGTAGCAGGGTTGGTTCTCTGCTTGGGATCTCCACCACTGGCTGGAAACCACAATTTCATGGGATTTTACTATCTTTTAAACAGGCTGACACTGCTCTGATCAGCCCTGGTGTTTTGCTTTTGTGTATGTGCTGGTCCCCACCATTTCTCACCTGTGTGAGTGGGAGCCTCTCTGATCCTCAGAGGTTCTGAAGGGTGGTTTCCCACAGCCACCCCAAAAACTCCAGTTAGGTTGCCATGCACTGCCCTCTAATGCCATTTTGGCATATTAGCAACCCTCACCCTCAGAGGAGATCTGTAACATAATACAAATTATTCACAGCCACCAAAACCTGCTATCACTCACTGCTTTAGGGAAATGAGACATAAACAAGACATTTATAGGCTGCTTGTTTTTCCCCCAGCACTGCTTTATTTTACACATTCTTAGAGATCACCATCAGGGAGAAAAATGAGAACTCCCTATTTACCTTTTCTGGACCATTTTGGCTGCTTGATGCAGCCCTTCAGCTGCCTCTTTTCACCCAACACATCTGATTTCTTTAAGATTTTTATTGCACTGCTGCTTCTTGGAGAGGATGAGATACCCAGGAGTGCAGGTGGCCACTCAAACCTGCATGTGCTTGTTGGATTTATGAAGACACTTTCTCCTTTTTAAAAATTTTTAATGCTTCCCAGCAGCCTGTTTGCTTTCCTGCTTCCTTCAGAGCACTAAGTAGGCATTTCTGGAAAATTATCCACAATGAATGCAGCTTCTCTTTCCTTAATGGAAGCAGCTGATTTAGAGCTGCTGCTGTGTGTGTTTTGTTAGTGCTATTTTCTCTTGTGTGCATTGCTTTGCATTCATTAACACTGGGTCCCATCTGCCATCTCCTCACCCAGCCAGTGCCATGCCATCCTTCTGCAACTTTTTGCTTCCAACATTTGCCTGATACTCTGAATCAACTGGGATTTGCAGCAGATTTTATCACCTTGGCTGTTCACCTTTTCCAGGTGGTGCCTCCGTACAGTGAGGGGTCCCAGTCGAGGCTGGTGGCTCTTCTCACAGTGGGAAAATCAATTTATTCACAGTTTTTTGGTCCTCCCTGTAATTAATACCATCTCTATAATTCCATTCCTCTCCTCTCCTCTCCCAGGAATTCAGGAGACTCAGCTGCACCAAGCTAATCTCAAAATGATGAGAAAATTGTGAAGTTGGGAGAAAAGAGCTGCAAGAAAACAAAGACCACACGAGATAAGAAAGGCAGGTACAGAGGTAGAACTGCTGACTCAGAAATCATGAGTGGAATTCAAGGGAAAAAGCACCAACATGGAAAGGTTTGAAAGCTGAATAAATAAAAAATAAAAAATAAAAAAATAAAAAATAGACGTAAACAAAAAAATAAAAATAGCTGAAGATCAGACTTCAACAACTGTGAGGGTCTGATGGAACTGGCCAGTGCTCCCCCACCTTTGCAGAGAGAGCTGAAAAGGAGATTTCAGCCACAGACCTTCAAGATGTGTGGTGCTGGGGATGACTTTACACATTTCTCCTCCATTTCCAGTCTGTCTGGGACCTTGGCAGCAGGGTGAGATTCCTCTGTCTGCCTGCAGCCTCCCTGAATTTAACGAGAAGTGTTCTCCTGGCTCCTTTGCTCCTAAAAGGGTGTGTACAGACACACTGTGGCCATTCTTACAGCGATGGATCAGTTTTGATCCACGCCTACTGCACCTTCCAGACTTAACCAAGAGCTGCCTCTCTCCTCCTGAGTTGCCTGATTCAGGGCTCTCAGAGGTCGTCATTTACAGGTCTGAAAATTCAGCCTTCACCCTCCCTGTTATGACTTGTCCTGAGGAGGAACTGAAATCTCCTGTTGCTATCCTGTTTTCCACCTTTGCAGACTCTAATCTCCTTTGAGTTTCCCCCAGGGGCTGTTGTGCTGGGATATTGCCCTGTGACATTGCAATCCACAGGGATTTCTCTCACTACCTTTTGATGCAATTAATTATTTGATTCCTTCCTCTGACATAGGACACCAGTTCTTTTCTCAGTGGGATTCTGACACTGTAAAAATAGTGCCCTGTTGACATTTGTCTTTTCTTCCACAATCTTATGGATATATGAATTACATCAATCCTTCCTTTAAAAAATGCAGGCATTGCTAAGGCAAGAAACCATAGGAAGATACTTGGGAGATCCTCTATAAATAAAGTGAAGATGATTTCTTCTTATATTTAAGAAGCTTTCACTGTTATTATGAAAATAGACATATCTGTAAATGTGTTCAGAAAGATTGGGTTGATAGAAAGCAGCATAAGTAGGAGGGGAAGTGTAGCTTTATTTTATTTATTTTTTCAGCTAACCATGAGGAAATAAAACTGCACAGTAGCACAGTGGGAAGCAATGCTGGAGATAAAGGCTTTCTGATTAATACAGAGATAGTGCTTGTAATATTTTGAGGTTGAGGTGTCAGATCTATCTGCTTCAGGGTTGGAGGTTGTGTTTGGCTTTGCAGACAATCTTGCATGTTTATTTGCTTCATCATGTGGTGCAAGTGGCCACAATTCTTAGAAAACTCAGCTCATTTATTTCACTGGTAGGAGCTGGAGATGCACCGACCCAGCATAAGTAAAAAAGAAAATCCATTTTTGCCACTGTCAAAAAGAAGATATTAAAAAATTAGTGCAAAACATTGGGCTGGGAATTGGTATGGTTGGGTAAAATCCAGGCTCAGACAGAATTTTAAGGTTTGCTTTAGAAAATAAAAATTACTTCTGCCGACTGAACCAGTCCACTTCAGGCCCAAGGGACATAATGCAGTAAAGTCCTTCTAACAGCCAAATATTTTGCAATAACAATTACCCAGTGACCTCAGTGGCAGTGATGGCATGGCAAAATGGCAACATTCACGCTGGAATAATAGACAGAGCTGTTTGAAATATGAGGAAATATCAGGAATAAGTTTTCTTTCTTCCAAACTTTCTCAGTGTGACTGTGTTGCCAAACTTAGAAGAGTCTCATATCGTTGTCTCCCCAAAATCTCAGGTGCCCTTGGTGAGTAACTGGAAATGCCGTGGAGACAGGGCACGCGATACTTTAATAATTATTCGATGGGATTTCTTTAGTGTTGGGCACAAACACCGCGCTGCGCTCGGTTCCTGCCACTGCCACCGGAGATCCGCGCCCGCCCTCCCGCTCCGGGCAGGGCGCTGAGGGCTCCAGCGAGGCTCTGCCTCAGCCTCCTCTCCTCCTGCTGAACACCCTCAGGGCTGCCCCTCCCCATCCCCGTGGCTCCTTCGGGCGCTCTCGGTGGCTCCAGAACAGCCCAGAGCGCACATCACACCCGACCTGCGCTGCGAGGACCCGAGGGCACCGGGGCTTCTCGTTCCTGGGGCACGCAGCTTCTCGGCGGCTGGCAGGGCAGCGGAGGCGGGGGCAGCATTCCAACCGCCTCGCCCACTCCCTGCCGCACGTCCCAGACTCCGGGAGCTGCCGTGCCGCCCTCCCAGCCCCGCACCGGTCCCTGCTGGGGCGGTTCTGAGGGGCGGCGATGGCGGCTGCCCTGAGGGGCGGCGATGGCGGCTGCCCTGAGGGGCGGCGATGGCGGCTGCCCTGAGGGGCGGCGATGGCGGCTGCCCTGAGGGGCGGCGATGGCGGCTGCCCTGAGGGGCGGCGATGGCGGCTGCCCTGAGGGGCGGCGATGGCNGGGATCAAGGAACAAGCGACAGGACAATAGGAAATGGCATCAGGCTGCGCCTGGGGAGGTTGGGGCTGGGCTTTGGGAAGAATATCTGAGCAGAAGGGGTGGGTGAGCTTTGGAGCGGGCTGCCCAGGCAGGTGGTGAAGTCCCCATCCCTGGAGGTGTCCAGGGGAGGAGTGGATGTGGCACGGAGTGCTCTGCTCTGGGTGACAAGGTGGCCTCCAGAAACAGGTTGGACTCGATGATGATCTCAGAGATTTCCAGCTTGATTGATTCCCTGATTCCCAGTGTGTCCTTTCTCCCCCTGCACAGCAGCTCTCCTACTGCCAAAATCCCACTGCTCTGTGGCAGGTGGGAATTCCTGCACCACCCTGTGCCTTTATAACCCCTGCTGAGTTCCATCCCCAGGCCAGATGTTTAATAATCTCCAAAACCTCCTGCTTTTTCTGGCGGTAAACTCAAGTTTTGTTGAGCCCTAATTGCTCAGATTCCACTGCAGGATCAAATCAATTCTTGAAGAGTTTTCATTACCTTGCAAACTGTTATTTTTGTACAGCTTTGCTCTATTTATGTGTATTTGCCACTAGCCAGAAAAAAGGTCAGTATTCTCTGGCTTTAGGAAAATTAAAATAAAATACAATGTGCCCATATATGCAAACTATTACCAAATAACCTGGAATTAGGTTTGTTGTGTCATCTGAAGTTTTGGTTTTTTTTTTTCTTTCTGTCTTTCAGCTCTAAATTGAAGAGAAAATGTCACTTTACGATGACTTGGGGGTTGAGACCAGCGATTCCAAAACAGAAGGCTGGTCCAAGAATTTCAAACTGCTGCAGTCTCAGTTGCAGGTGAAGAAAGCAGCTCTCACACAGGCAAAGGTACAGTCCCTTTGTGGTTTTTACTTTCTGTTTTTCATGTTTGTGTTCAGTGCATTGTGTTTGTGACCTCAGAATACCAATTTGGGGTAATTTTGCTGGGATTTCTCTCTGAGTTTGTAGCACAGAACCTGCCAAAGCTGGTGGGGGGGAAGGGAAAATGCATTTTTCATGATGTCTCTTAGAGGGAGTGTTGCAAAATTAAAATTGAAGGAAACACTGATCTTTGTGCTGCAAACCTCTGAGCTTTTAACCACCAGAGTCAAAAGCTGATTTCAAGTTTAGCTTTAAAGATAAATGAGAGTCAGCTTTTTAATTTTTTTTTATGGAAGTAGAGGTGACACTGTGGTTGATTATTTACATGTTTGCATCATTTTGTGTCTGTTATTTAAAAGTCTCCTGGTGCTAACCTGCAAATCATTACATATTAGAAATTTTACAGCAAGTATTTCCAGAGTAGATGAAAGGGAGGAGTGCAAGCTAGTTATTTTTAGACTCTGACAAAGCCATTTTCTCCTTCTATTTCACCCTTTTTCTTTGAGCAGTGTTGATATTTTGGTTCAGGTAGGACACAGGTGCTCTTTGGGGTGTGTAGGTTCTGTAGTGAGATTAATTAATTAAAAAGAGAGGCAGTAGCACTGATGCCAAATACTTAAGAAGGCACAGCTTTTTTTCCCACTGGAATTGCTCCTGATTTATGCTGCTGAAACTGAGGACAGGATTTAGTTGAAAATTGGAACAAACTGCATGATGAAATTCACTGACTGCTTTATTAGTTTGTCCATGTAACTGATGGGCAACAGCCTAGCAGAAGAATAGAACAGGATTAGAAAACTCAAGAGTTCAGATAGGTTAAAACATTTTGTCTGATGATGAATGGGAAGAACAGTAGATCTTTGGAATAAATCTGAGCTTCTTAAAAACTAGCTCAGTTCAAACTCACCTGAAGAGATTGTTTGAATTTTTGATGTGTGTTTCTAGTCCCAGTCAAAACCTCGGACTATCATTGCCAAGTATATCAAGCAAGCTGACTTTTAGAAAATCTTTTTTAGATATTTTGTGGTTTGGTGATTTTTGCAGAGTCAGAGAACAAAACAAACCACAGTCCTTGCTCCAGTGATTGACCTGAAACGAGGCAGCTCCTCTGATGAGAGACAGATTGTGGATACACCCCCTCATGTGGCAGCTGGCCTAAAGGTAAGAGCAGGGCAGCTGAGAGTCCAGCTGTTAACAAATGTTTTGGAAATTGATGTTTCCTAGTGGTCAAAAAAGTGATTATTTTCTGAAAATGTCTTCCTCTGCTGAGAGTTCTTTAATTCACATTCCAGCTTTATACAGACTTCCATGTGGTACAGCGTGGAATTACCACAGTTCATGTACAGTTGTAAAACAGTGTTCTTAAAATCCTGGGCAGCTTCAAACTACTTGGCAAGACAGCAGTTTGGGCAGCTAAATAATGATTTTAATTGAGATTGTACCAGTGTTGGAACTGGACCTGTATAACAATCAACTGAAAAATAAAATAAAAGCCACCTAACCTTTTAAATGGATTTCTCGTGGTAAGGAATCAAGAGAAACTTTCTCCCTGCAGCTTTTTCAAAGAAAAAGTTCTGAAATGGTTCTTTCAGATTAGAGAAGAACAATCTGTGTGCCTCTGTTGGTGTTATATTAATAGCAGCTGATAAAAAGCCTGATGAGATTGTGTGGGAGGACCCTGGCAGATGGTTGCAGCAGCGAAATGCCATAAAGCTTCTAATAATGCATTAATGAGGTTTGAAAAATTCCTGTCCATGCTGATTTGCTGCTATTTTGCATTTGGCAAGGGGAGGGGGTGGTTCTTTCTTCATGGGAAAAATGTGCTGCAATGAGAGACTGGATGAAATGTTAGTTTTCAGTAAAGCCAAGATTAGGATATTAACTGACATCACAGAAGTCAGGAGTCAGAAGTGTTAAATTTCTGCTTTCCAGCTAGGTGTTGTTTTTAGATCTCAACTGAAGAAACTCTTTTTAATTTTCAGGATCCTGTCCCTAGTGGGTTTTCTGCAGGAGATGTGTTGATTCCCCTGGCAGATGAGTATGATCCCATGTTCCCAAATGATTATGAAAAGGTGGTGAAACGTCAAAGAGAGGAACGGCAGCGGCAGCGGGAGCTGGAGAGGCAGAAGGAGATTGAAGAGAGGGAAAAGTAAGGCTTTGGTTTAAACCCTTGACATATGGACTCTTACCTGAAGAATAGACCTGTCAATTTGTTCAGTTTTCTCTCTACTTTCAGGGAAATTCATAAGGTTTTGTGAATACTGTGTGCTTGTAGAAACAACTGCAGTGATTTAATTAATATGTTTCAATGCTCTGGGTAAAAATCACCTAACAGTGCACAAATGATAAGAATTATCAGCTTTGCAGCCTCTTTGGCTGAAAGACCCTTGTCAAAATTATTCTAAATTTACTTGATTTCAACAATAGCAGTAATATTTGGGTACTTCATGCACCGTTATCAGACTTTGACCTTGCAGGTGTGTTAGAGTATTTGCTGTCAGTGTCAGCTGAGTACAGAAAAACCTTTTCAGTGCTCAGTCATGAACCATCCTTTCTGCTTCTAAAAACTACAAACTGATCCATGAGTGCATTCAGTTTGAAATGTAGCTAGCTTAGCCTTGGAGAGGCATAGTTGCATTTCCATTTTTAATACTCCACAGTCAGTAATTTAATTATTAAGTAAGTTAATTATGTGTTCATTAATCTATTGTCTCTGGACAAGAGAAAATACTGCTTTATTTTTAATGCCATTTCCCTGAAATAAGAAATCTCTGTAATCATGTTAAGGAAGTTGAATGCAGATTCAGTATCTGATTGTTATAGTGGTAAAATGTCTGCCAGCCAGGCAGAAGATTACATTTGCTCATTTTAAATTAAGTGAATAAGCCATCTTCATCACAGTATGAATCATCTGAAGTCTGGAATTGCAGTTCTGGTGCCATGTTTAGATTGTGGAAATTAATATTTCTAGTCATTGGGACTTCTCTGTCTTCTCTTGGTTGTATCTTCACTGTTTGGATGGACAAGGAATGCTTGAGGCTCTGCCCTACTGGCATGCAAGACCTCAGGAATCTGGGATGTCATTCCCACAGCTTCAGCATTGACTGCTCTTTGGTCATGTTGGTACTTGTGTGTGGGCCAAGAGTCTTTATACATGTAAACATTAGAGAAAAGAAGTTAAAAATGCATACTAAATGATTTCAGACTGGAGAAACAATCTCAGCCAAACCTGCATCAGATGTGTGCTTTGGGAGTACAGGCTGTACATTTGGGTTGATTTCATAGTGTAGAGATTCAGAAATTCTGTAGATCTGTTTTTAGCATCCTGTAGCACAGTTTTGGTGGCTGTGCTAGGAATGAGATCTGATTTATTCACCAGGTTGTGCTCTTTAACTTTTGAGGAAAGGTGCTTTTCCTTTTTGTTGCAAAGTATTAAAATGAGTAATTTTCTGATCACATTAGATAACAGCTGAAATGCAAACAAATCCTGGAGCATTCCTTACTTCATGTTAAAAATATGAATCTTATTTTAATTGCCAGGCAAGCTTCTCAACAATTTGATGTTTAAGCATGAGGACATTTATTTTTTAATTGAGTACATGTTACTACTCTGTATAGCCTGTGATGGGAATTGTAAAAGAGGTTCTCTCCAAAGCAGGGTGATTAATTAATTAATGTCTGTCTGTTAATCTTGCTCTCTGCTCCATCCAACACCTGTTCCACTGCAGTCATTCAGTCACTCTGGTCTGTTGGACAAAATTTATTCAGGTGCTTGCTGCTCTCCATGCATCTTCTTGGCTGACTTGCAAGTGGAAAATGATCTTGGTTTAGAACCATCTTTTTTACCAAAAATGCCCCATGAGGATTAAAGCAAAGAAAGAAATGGTGAAGGTGTTTACTTGCACTTTTGTGGGAAATACGATACAATGGCAGTTTGATGGAGCAGAATAATTCCTGCAAAGGTGGGATCACAAATTAAAGCAGTGTTAACTTCCATGGCTTCTCATCCTAACTTGCTGTGTCTCCCAGAAGGCGTAAAGACAGACATGAAGCCAGTGGGTTTTCCAGGAGACCAGATCCAGATTCTGATGAAGATGAAGATTATGAAAGGGAGAGACGGAAAAGAAGTAAGGGAACTGCTTATGGTTTTGGTGTGGAAAGAGGAGAAGAGGAGGGAGGGGGATTCACAGTCCTGTTTCATGGATTCTGTATTTCTCTGTCCTCACATGAGTACCCTGTTAATTCTGAGCCTTTATAGAATGAATCTGGCATTTTATTACAATATAATGTAATGCAGAAGATTGGTGTTTTTCCATGGAGGTACATGGCAGCCAAATTATTTTTGTGAAAATACCTCTATTTAACCTGAAGTTTTAGATACCTTTTGTAAGTTCTTGCATGGTGTAGGTTCCAGGGAAGGGGTGAGGCATGACATAAAATCAGGCTGTGAGAATCACTGTTGAGTTTTCACTATTGCAGCTTTTCATTCTTGCATTTGTTACTTCAGTGCCTGCCCTTAGAGCTTGTCAGGTGATGTGGATCAGAAACATGTCTTTGCATAAACAAAATTAGTCTTTATTCTCTTTCAGCAGCAAGGTTACAATAAATAATTCAGGTCTGTTGTGATACCCTCCAAATGTGTTGTGTTTCATTTTGCCCCTAGGTATGGGAGGAGCTGCCATTGCACCACCCACTTCTCTCGTGGAGAAGGACAAAGAACGTGAGTGCTCCAGAATCCTCTTCTCTAAACCCAGCAGTGTTAATTTCTCACCCAACTTTCTGTTCAGTTAAGTCCTCCTGCTTTTCCCATCGGATTCTTTGTAGCAGCAGGACAGATACAAGTTCTTTGTTCTTGGAGGGAAGCTGTGGGGGACCTGTGATGCTGCCCTGCTTCACTTCTCTGTTCTGAAGGATTCTCTCTGTATTGCTGGACAAGTGGTTTGGCAAACTGGGCTCTTAAAGCCATGTGCAGCTACTCACTTCTGATGTGAAAAAGGAGATGTCCCAGGCAGGTTTCTGTGGGTAGACCAGGAACCTCCACAGTGTGGAGGGGGAGTTTTTCCATTGCTCTTTCCTGTAGGAGGTACTTAGTGAATATCTTTTTTGAAGGAGTTACACACTGACAGAATTTTATAAGTTTTCAGGAATACAGTTCAGCTGAAGAGATTTGTGTGCAGTGGTGGTGTGAGGATCTCAGTTGTCCACGAGATGGCATCATCTTGCTATAGGAACTAAACCATTCCCCGTTGTTTTCCCCCATGTCTAACTGTTGTAAATTTTAAAATTAAAATAATTAGCTGTGTGTTGTCTACTTTAAAAAAATAGTAAGAAGAAAGAATCTTATGCACACCAACTTTACTTTGGGAGTCTTCATTTTATTTATGAGAATATTGAAATGTAAAAAGACCCCTACAACTTAAGTGAATGATACAGCAGTGAAAGCATTTGATGTGAGTAAACAATCAAAACAGAAAGACATTGTTTTGGGTAAATAATCAAGAGCAATTGAGTGGTGTCAAGGAAAAGTAAATATAGGCTGGAAAAAGTATAAATATCCTTAAGGGGAGAGCTTTTAAAATGTGACATGATCACACAAAGAAAGCTTTGTATGGCTTCTTACTTGATGCTCAAATCCAAGCTGGAAGAAAACAAGAAAATATTGGTGTAGCAAAAGTCCCATAATCCAGTCCATCTGCTGTTTAAATAGGAATTTTTTTTCCTCATACAACATCCTCAAACTTCATGGCTGACCTTTTATTTGATAAGATACAAGAGCTAGTGTACAAGAAAATATTCTAAAATTAGGGTAGCCTTATAAAAGTCCATAAGTCCATTAAAAAGTGATTTTTTTCTAGTGTTCTCTAGGCTTTTTTTTTTTTTTTTAAATTTGGCCATTTGACTTCTCAGTGGGAAGTGATTTGATAACCTAACCAGTGTGATTGAGATATCCAGATCCATCTCCATCCTCAGGAAGAGCTGCAGTTCAGAAATTTGTAGTGAGATGAGTTGCATTCATTCTTTTTAGTAGACTGGTTTCTCTTGTACAGGGTATTTTTATTACAGTCCTTGGGCCTTGAGTTGTGTGCATTGATCCATTTTTGTCATAATTCTGTTCCTCATGAATGGGAGTTTGTCCTCTGGATAAACTCTTTGTAGTGCAGGAGGCCTCTTAATGTTCCTTTTCTCCTTCCAATAAGAGGTTAATAAATGCACTATAAAGCTGTGGAAATCTATATCCAATGAGGAAAATCCAGCATAACTCAGATGTTGTTTCTGAGAGAGAGAGAGAGAGAGAGGTGATGTTAAAACAGTGTGTGCAAAGGAAACATCCTTCTGATTTGCATTTATGTGGAAGAGCTTTTCATATTTTGTTAGGATTTTATTGATAGAAAACCAAGTGTCTCTGTTTTCTCCAGCTGTAGCATCATTCCCATATGAGGAGGAGTCAAGACCTCGGGCACCTTCTTCCAAAGCAGCAATTCCTCCTCCAGTGTATGATGAGCCAGAGAGGCCTCGTTCCCCCACAGGACCCAGCAACTCCTTCCTTGCCAACATGGGGTCAGTGAGTGGGGGACTCTGCACATTTCCTGGGGAAAGGCACTGGGGGGTGGTGGAAACCAAAAGCTGGAACAGTTTGTCAGGAGAGGAGAGCACAACACATTCCATGCATGTGGTCAGTGTGAGTCCAGAGAGTCCACACTGGCAGGATACAGGAAAAAATTGCATTGAGGGGAACACATCTGAGGTGGTTGCATTCAAGGATGTGCTTTTAAGCCACACTCCTGCATAAAGTGTTTATGGCCTATACAAGCCAAACAATGGAGCACAGTTGAAAACACAATTGGCATATTAGTTTCTCTAGGTTTCTTTTCCAGCTGTCTTTAAATTTACTGCATACCAGAAAATTGATATTTTGAATCATTTCAGCTCTGCTTTGTTAGAAAATTCAGTGTATTTGCATGAATGTAGCAGCTGTGGCTGCAGATCTGCCCATTTACTTTCCTGCCTTGTGTGTGGTTCTAGCATGAAACAAAGTGAAGATGAATGTATAGCTAGAAACAGCTCAGAGACCTCACTTTTGGGTTTATTGGGGTTTTTTTCAGTTGTCCAGAAGAAGGATAACCAAACTTGGTACTGTTGGACCAGCTTGTGCATTGCTACCACCTCTAGTTAGCAGTACCATGGGACTTTGACTATATTGGAGGAAGGACTAAAAATCTGACCTAGTATGCCTTACCCTGACCACATTTGACTATTTCTTCTGTGACTTAGTGCTTCAGTCTTTCAGCATTACATAGCCAGACTTTTTAGTCTTTTGATTAGAAAAATATCATGTAGCTTGTAGAAGTTGTTGTGCTTTCTGCCCCTGTGTAAGGAAATTTTAGGAGGTAGATTATTTTGAGCATTCAGGAGAAATGTGATGGTAATGTTTTGTGGAAGAAACCTTCACTAACTGATGTTTTTTTCTCTTTGCAGGGGGACAGTAGCTCACAAAATCATGCAGAAGTATGGTTTCAGAGAGGGCCAGGGGCTGGGCAAACATGAACAGGGGCTCAGCACAGCACTGTCAGTAGAGAAAACCAGCAAGAGAGGTGGCAAAATCATTGTTGGCGAATCTACAGAGAAAGGTAATTGTGTCCTGCACCAAGTCTGTGAAGAATGAAGCTCCTGGGTTTCTGTTTGCCCTCTGTCCTGGTTGAAAACATTGGAGTTGGAAAAATGACTTGCATTTGTTCCTGTGGAAATTTACAATTTTTATCTTTTTGTAAAGTGATCCTGTATGCAGGTTTTTTAACTTAGCCTCCCCTTCCTCCATCAGTTGTCCTCCTTTAGTGCTGGGAAGCACCTTCATTTCCAGGGCTGATCCTGTTCTGTCCTGATGGCTTTTTCCCTGTCACATCCTGTAGACATTGCTCTCATTCCCCTTCTCTTGTCTGAGCTAGGCTTCTGATCTAGGCTGCTTCTTTTAGGCTTCTAGTTCTTGTGACATAATTCTGAACTTATGAATGGTTTCCCTCAAAGATATAGTGCATTTTCAATGTTCTTTCTTAATTCACATCATTGGAATTGATTTTTCTGCTTACTGTCATTCCAGGTAGCTACAAGTTGTGAATAACTCTTCCTCACCAATATGAAATTACATTTTGTGGCTTTTATTCCATTGTTTGATCAATAAGATTCTGATAAAAGTCATTAATTGAGCTTTAATCTTAAATTATTCCATGATTCACTTTTCTGTCTTCAAACAGAAACGGGCAAGAAGGCAGATTCCAACCCCTTGACTGAGATACTGAAATGCCCAACTAAAGTGGTCTTACTGAGGGTGAGTCAGGACTAAGGGATCTTGTTTTGGTGTTGAAATGTTTAAATTTCTGTTCTTGATACAGACTCTGCACAGTTCAAGTGGTTCTGGCCTGCACCCACGTGGTGTTCTGTGTTCTGGAGAAGTTCTGTGGCTTCTGGGGTACAAACTGTGACTTTAAATCAGCACTGCTTTCAATTGCACAGTTCTCTTGTCTTAGGGACAGGGAACTGTGTCCTCCTGTAGCTCTTAAGCTTTTAAAGTATTCATGGTCACAGTTCACAGAGCATCTGTGGTTTGTCTGCACAATCACCTGCACAGACTCCATGCAGTGAGTTGGGTTTATTCTTTGATTTTCAGAACATGGTTGGTGCTGGGGAGGTGGATGAAGACCTTGAAGTTGAAACTAAGGAGGAATGTGAGAAATATGGCAAGGTTGGGAAATGTGTCATCTTTGAGGTAAGAGATAATCTGTCTCTCTTTTTGGCTGCTCTGAAAGTAAACTGGGCACTTCTCCCTCCCAGCTGGTGTGTTACTGCCTAAAGGTGCATACATAGAAGATGTCTCAGGGTCCTGTACTGTGTTGGAATTCTGGAATTTCTGTATGTGTAAGATACAAACTTCTAATAATAGCAACTGTGCAAAACCCACTTGAGTATTGTGCTCTTGGAACCCTTTTAGTTTGTTCTTTCCCCACCTTTGTGAAGAACAGCAGTTAAAACCAATGGTTTTGCTACTGTTCTAATTACTTGGGGGTTTTGTTTTGTTTCAGATCCCTGGTGCCCCTGATGATGAAGCTGTAAGAATATTTTTAGAGTTTGAACGGGTTGAATCTGCCATCAAAGGTAGGATCCTAAATTGTGTCCTGTAAACATCAGAGTTAACTTCTGTAGGGAGATTAAACAGTCTCACTGGTCAGGCTGTTTACTCAAAGAGATGTTTATTTTATTGGATTGCTGCTTGCTGATCTGCTCTTTGTTTCAATTCCAGCTGTGGTGGATCTAAATGGAAGATATTTTGGAGGCAGAGTGGTGAAGGCTTGTTTCTACAACCTGGACAAGTTCAGAGTGCTGGATCTGGCGGAACAAGTTTGATTTTAGAAATCTAGCTCGAGGTGTCATTGTCTTGGCAATCACGTTTTCAGCAGTAGGCTGGGAATAAAGAAGAGAAAAGTAGCTTTCCTAGCAGACTGGAAACAAGCCTCATTGAATGGATTTTACACATTCGTTGTGACTTATGTTTTTTTGTAATATAAAGCCCTTTGAAAGTAAGATTCCCGTCTGTGTGGTTTTGAATTGCACATTTCTGCTTTCTGCTCTGGGGATCCTGGTGTTTTTTGAGCTTTCAGATGACTTTGCTCTGTTGAAAACCCACTGCTGAGGAGATGCTTTGTCTGTATTCCTGCTTTCTTTGTTCTGGTGCTTCATCATGGAGTCCCTGTGCTGGATCCACAATAAGTGTGAAGCTTTGGACAAGGACTGTGTGCTGTGATCTTCTCTTCCCTGATGCTCTCTTAGAGTTAGAGCCTTGCTCTCCTGAGTCCTCCTCTCTGCACACCAGTGATTTGGGTCATTGGACAGTTGCAGCTGGTTTGTTCTCCTGACTCCAGGACAAAGCTTTCTGTGCCAGAATGGAGACTAAAATAACAAGGATTGAGTCTGTCTTCACAGATCAAAAGAAAATCCATGTCTAACACAGGGAAACGGAAAGATGAAGGAATTTAACGGACTGTTAGCAGGAGCTCTGAGCTGTCAGGCTGTCTGTGCTGGGAATATCCAGGGATAACTGATTACAGGTCATTAGGTGGGGAGAAGAGAAACTCCTTCCTGCATCTGGCCAGCTGTCAGAATCTCACTTCTCTAACTCACACATAGGCAACTAACTTTGTGTTATCATTTCAGAGCTGGCATTTGCTGTCTTTGTGTATATTTCTATATTTCAGGTCAAATGCCATCAGGGTGAGGCTTTTTGTAGTGTTCTTTTGGGGAAGGAGTGCCTGTGGGAGTTTTCAAAGTAGGAGGCTGTGGAGGGAAGTTCCCATGAAAATCTGAAGAGTTGACAAGCTAAGCTACTAAACACTACTACTCTTATTTTTAACTTGATGTAAAATAGTACACAGCTCTCTGCTCCTGGTTTTACTTTGGCTTTTTGTTTGGGAAGAGTTTGTGACAAAGGGTTGGCAAGAGGTGACTCTGCAATGGTGGCAGTTGTCTCTGTGCCCCATTGCACCCAGAATTGTGCAGATCCTGAAATGGCTCTGAGCCCTGAGGGCATTTTAGCTGTTTGAAAGCTGATGCTGGATGTCTTCTTCCTGTTACACACACGGTCTGGGGGGAGGGGGGACAGACTTGTAGTTCAACGCTGTGAATATCTCCAGTTATTGCCCTTTTGCTGAGTTCTGGCTGCAGGTTTCTATGAGAAACCCTTGGGTCTTGTGTTTTGCTTATTTTGTCTGCTTGTGTTCCACCAACCTCTGTACAAACATTTGCTTGTAAAACAGAATTTTTCAAAAAACCTGGTATTTTACCTGCTGTGTGTTGGCTTCCTTACTCTGCTCTTGTGTTGTGCAGGGCCCTCCCTCAGAGTTGGGCACTTCTGCACCACAAGTTGGCACTTTCTCTACTCCACCCTCACTGCAGCAGAGGTGAGGAACAGGCCTGACCCCAAAACCACAGGACTTGGGGCAAAAACAGAATCTAGATTCTGTTCTTGCCTCTGCTCTTAGTTCTCTTTGAGTTTGAGCAACCCTTGAAAGCCTTTGCTGCTGTGTAGTAAAACAAAGATATTAGTCTGGTATGAATTAGCATGGGTTTGCTTGTAGTACTCAAATACTTTGAGTGGCTGCTGTAGAAAGTTTCCCATTGATAACAGATTTGGTATGGTCTGAACTTAGCTTGAAATATGACTTGGCTTTAAGCAACGTGATTTATTTATGGCTCTTATTTCAGCAAATACCTCCTGAATGACTGGGCTGTAAGCATTTCCTGAGGTACACAGAGTGGGGTTTGTGCCTTTAACCAGCTGTTCTGCTCCTCAGCACCAGCTCCTGAGCTTCCAGTCTGATTTCCTGGAGGTTTTCCATTTGCTGAGAATGGCTTTATTGGCAACTTTTGAACCATTTCATTCTGAGAATCCTTACTGTGATTGGAGATGGGGGTAAAGTTTATCCATGAAAACGGAGGTGAGAGGGTTTGTTCATTTAGTATTTTCTGTAGGAGATTCCTGCTATAAATGAGGTGTTTTTCTGTACCATGGGGACACTAAAGCAGACAAACCTGGAGCAGACCTGCACCCCCTGAGCTCCATCTCTGGTGGGTGCTGTCAAACCCGTGACAGTGGAGCCAGGTGTGTAAGCAGGGGGCCACAGCTGCTGCAAACAAACACCTGCACAGGTGTGGAAGCCTGCAGAGGCTCAGACACTGAGCACCATGGTCAGACCTCGTTTGTCTCCTTAGCAGGAAGCATTTTTTTGTGAATACACCTTCTCCCTGTGCTTCAACACTCTCAAAGTGTTGGCTCAGACTTCCTCAGGCATGTTAGTATCTTGCATGCCTTGAAGAATTTGGTTCTGAATATTTACTTCTCTGCTGGAGAATTGGCCTCCTCTGGAATCTTGCCACTAACTTCTATTTCTAGTAGTTTCTCAAATGACTTTTTATCTAACACCTCCAGCTCTTCCTGCTTACACATCCCTTTTTCTCCTCTGATTCATCAGTGCCCTTTCCAAAGGCTCAGCAGCACTTAATTTGGAGCTCTTAGCAGCTACCAAGTTTTATTTGGTGATTTGTCTTTACACCCTGGAAATGGTGCAGCCACCTCATTCTGTCTTGTACGTATGTAGTGACTGGTCTGAAGCAATATTTTTGGTTTTCTTTTTGCATGGTGCCCTAAAAGGTTCTGATTTTAGAGAAAATGAAGAGGGTGATGGGCTGCTAAGAACATTTGCCTTACTGGCAGTGCAGGATTGGTTATAGTGCTTCAGGTGAAGCACTGGGTCTTTTCCAGGTATGATCTCCTAAATTTAAGCTTTAATTCTTTGGCTTAAGCACTGTGTAAATGCTGTGATTCTCTAATGTGTGAATAGCTGCATCTCCTCTTGGGCTAAGTATGAACTGTTCATTGCTTCTGGGAATTCAGATTAGATGCCTGCTGAGAGAGATTTGAGTGTCCTGAAGCCACCAGGAAGCTGAGAGGGACGTGTAGGACGTGGGAGCTGAATGAGGAGCCTGGTGCATTAACAACCCTCGGGTCTTAAGAACAGGGATTTGCACAGTGGCATCACTGTTTGCTGCCTTGTTCTCTTCCTGATTGGGAACACTGGCTACTATTTTAACAGTGGGGATTTAGTGGCTTGATTACATTCCTAATTGTTACAACCCCAAAGTGTTGTGCTGAGCAGTAGCAGCTATTTCAGAGCCCATCATTAAGCACACAGGTTATGATTTATTTTCTCACCTTCTGCACTTAACCTGTGTTGAGTTTCACCTGTCAGTTTATCACTTTGCCTGCTGGGTGTCAGGCTGAAATCTGATGTGAGATGGAGCTGGCAGGAAACGTTTTTAACATTACAATTGTCAAAATCTTAAGTTTGCTTTGCCACTGTTACGTGAAAGGTGAGATTTGTTGGCCTGAAGAACCTTCTGTGTGAACCACCGTGGAGGGAGGGAGGCAGGTACAGAAATATCTTGCCCAAGGACATGCAGAAGGTGGTTTGGAGAGCTGGGATTACACCCTATTCCCTTGTACTTGCAACTCTGCAACCAAAACCCACATTCCTGGTGGAGCTGCTTTTTATTTTGGCAACAGAAAATGGTAAATTCTCTTAGCCTTGAGCTTTGGATTCTGAAGCAAATTCAGAAGGAGATGTAATTCATGTGCTCAGTCCGTGTAAGTGGTTGCCTTTGGAGGAGCTTGTCTGAAATCAAGCTCCTGTGGGAGATTTGAGTGTTTCAGGGTGTTTTACCCTTCTGTGCAAGAGAAAATATGTGTTCTAACCTCACAGAGTTTTCTTAAAGATAGAAAGAGATATATGAAATGTTTCAAAGAGAATCTTAAACTCTGAGATCCTTCCTGCTCCACAGGCAGAAGTCTAATGAGAGAGAGAGAGAACTTTCAGTCCTTACAACACTTGGTGCAAGAGGCCCTGAGCAAGACTAAGTTTCACCCTGTGTTTCATTGACTTAAATCCCATGTTCATGCCTGGGATTGCTCCTCCCTAGGTACAGGACTTGGCAGAACTTGTTGAGCTCCATGATGTTCCTGCCAGCCTCTTCCCAGCCTGCCCAGGTCCCTCTGGGTGGCAGCGTGACCCTCTGAGGGAGCTGCCACTCCTCCCAGTTTATGTGATCTGCACATTTGCTTTAATGAAGGTGTTGAAGAGGACTGGAGTTCACCTGCAGCTCCTGGCCTCCAGCCAGACCCTGAGCCACTGATCACTGGGTCCAGGCATTCAGACAGTTTTGGTGACTGCTCCTGCAGCCTCAAGAGCTGCTTTGTGAGGAGGACCTTACAGGAGACAATGTCTGGAAGTTTTTCAGAAGTCCAGGTGGACAATACCCACAGCTCTCCTCTGCCAGGCCAGTCTTTCATTGTGGAAAGGTAGCAAGTTGGTCAAGCCTGACTTGCCCTCAGTGAATCCCAGCTGACTGCTACTGATGATTTTCTTGTCCTTCATAACAGCAGTGTCCAGGATTAGCTACTCCCAGAACTGTAGAAATGAATTTAAATTCTCTAAAAATTGGAAGAGAGCAAGAGCATCCACACAGCTGAGGTCCATGTGTGGATGCATCTGGCACTGGTAACGTGTTCCTAGCTGGGTGCAAGACTAATCCTATTTCCTTTTCCCAAAAAAAGCAGGAACTGCTTGTGATCATGAGGATTTGGTGTTACCTACAAGCACTTTCTGCAGCAATAAGTTCAGTACTGTAATGAGGGAGTGCTTAGGGGAATTCCTGCCTTCAGGTGGTCAGGCAGTTGTCCTTAAAGACAGACAGAGATTCATTGTGTAGAGCAGGGTGTGCTCTGTTAATTTGCTGATGCTGAGCAATGAGAGGACACAGCCAGGAGATTTGGATTTCTGCTGTGCTGCTCTGTGGAGCTGTAGGTCCTTCATAGATGGGTTTGAAAGTAGCACCTGGGCTTGGGAATTTTTTTGGTGTGTCCTATAGACAGGGCTTTCAGTAGAAGACTTCCTCCTTGCCCTGTGATGCTGTGATTTTGTTGAAGCTGCAGAGCAGTTAAAGAGCAATCCCAGTGCCTTTATCATCCATCAGTTTGGTTTGTCCTCACACACCACCACTGGCTTCTGGTTGTGGCTGTAGAAGGGACTTCTGGAGTCCAGCTGGAGATGGTCAGGCAGCTCCTAGCAGGATATGTGGCCCTTGACTTTATGTTTAATATGTGAACACAGGTGTTTTTTACCTGTGATGTAGTTTAGTGGATAAATTCACCTGCTTTGACTTGTTTTGAATCATAAAATCATAGAATGGTTTGGATTGGAAGGGACCTCAAAGACCATGTAATTCCAAACCCCTGCCATGGGCAGAGACACTTTCCACTAGACCAGGTAGCTCCAAAATTAACCTTTTCCTCAAAAGACTTTAGTGACATTTCCTGCTTCACAGAGGACAACAGGCTTTTTTAAGGATGCAATAACTGGTAATTACATGAGTTGCTCATAACATCAGCCAGAGCTGACAGACCTTAACCCCTGGGCAGCCCTGCATGTAATCATAGATACTCATGCCTTGTGTCAGGAGCAATAAAGGAGTAGCTGCTCCTTTTTCCTCCTCACTGAAGGATTTATTAACTCTGAAACTTCCTCTAAATGAGGGCTTGGGTTGGTAAGATTGCCTTTTCCTTTCTGCAGGTTAGAAGTGCTGCTTGCCTGAATGTCCAGTGTAATTTTACCTCCAGTTTACTGCAAAAAATGTTTTGTGTCACTCAAGATGCAACTCAGCAAGTTAGTGGCAAGGAGGAAAAAAATGCTGTAAAGTCTGCAGGACTTCTAACTGCTGGACACAAAACTGGGCAAACCTAAAGTCTTTCATTTCTGTTCCTGAAGAGAGAAAATGAATGACAAAGTCCCTGTCTGTGTGCCTGTGTTTGATACTTTAACCAGAACTGTGCAGTAGCTGGCAATAAATACAAATCCTGTTGTCAGCTGTGCTCCTTTGGGGATCTTGCTGCCTGTTTGTGTCAGGTGGGGCTGGATCTTGCTGGTGGCTTTTTGTACACAGGTACAAACACAGCTCTCCATGTCAGTAAGGAAAATCTTATTTGAGGGGGAGAGGGGGGGAAATGGATATTGAAGAGGAAAAGGTGCAATGGAAGAGCAGGCATGAAAGGCAAAGGAAACATTTTGTAAGTTGAAGAAGGGATAGTGTGTGTGTGTTCACAGAGCAGAGGTTTCCTCTCATACCCTGACTCCTGATCCCTGCTGAGCTCATGGTTGTGGCTTTATGGCTTTTCCTTTTTCCTTTTTAGCATCAGGAAATTGGAAGATCCCAGAGCACGGGGTTGTTAGTACAGAAATGTAAAAACACAGCTTTGTCTTGTGTCCAAACAACATTACCCACCCCAGGCTTTCAGCCCCACAGCTGTGGGCACCAGGGAACAGAGCAAAATGTCCTGCACCCACCAGGCCTTCTCTCCCATGCAGGACATCCCCCTGCCCTGCTTTGGCAGCCCCAGCACGTGCTTAAACCCTCAGCCCTGTGGAAAACAAGATCTTTCCCAGGAAGATGCCTAACCCTTTCCTTTCTTCTCTTATTCCTCCTCTGGGAAGAGCGTGGGTTTTTTTTCAAAGCAGCTTTTAAGCATCTTGCCACTTCACAGCCCTTGAGTTGTTTTTCCTCTCCCAGTCTCTAAAGTGTTGATCTCTGGCCTCCATTTGAGAGCTTGCAGCAAGTCAACAGCTCAGGAATCCACATGGTCCTGCCAAGACAAAGGTCTTCAACTCATCTTGGGTTTCTCCACCTTCTGCCGCAGGCACAAAGCTGGGTAGCACTTTTGGGCTCCTCTGCTTTGAACTTGTAAAACTTGTATAGCAGCTGTGAGCCAAAACTCAAGTGATACTCTGGCAAACTGTGAACCAAAACTCAAATATACTCCGAGCTCCTCTTGGGAGGCTGGGAAGCGAAAACTGGTGGGGTTTTGCGTTTTTCCACTTCGGGAGAGCGCTGGGTTTGTGCAGCTGCAGTGAGGCAGAGCTACCACTGGGAGAGGGTGAGAGCTGCAGCGACCCCAGCGCCTCGTCCTCCCTCTCTGCAGGAAGGGGAGTTGCCCTCGAACGGGAGAATTTGAAGACCCTTTCCAGGGAAATAATCCTGTGGCAATGAAGTGTACTCGAACTGAGGTGCAGGGATTTGCTTCAATCACGGATTTCAGAGGAAGATCCATCTCCCTGTGCTACAGCCCTGCCCATCATCCCATAAGAATCAACACCATTGCATCCAAAGACACTGTCCCAGAAGTATCATGTTCACCTGCAAGGACTCAGCTCTTCTGAGGAAGTCAGGAATTTAGAGCTAATAAAGAAATTAAGTTTTGAAAACATCTTCAGCTATCACATACTAGTGATGTGTTTCCTCCCCTTTCTTCATTTGGATTTCTACCTCATCATTTAAAAGCGTTTTGCTTTGTTTTATTTCTATCCAGCAGGCTGATTTATTCATGGGGAAAGCCCATGAAGGTTTTTGTTTTTCCTGCAGTGTTGGGGAATGTAAAAGCCTGGAAACTTGAGGCTGCTATCAGCTTTTCTGTTAAAAAATAATGGTGTTGGAATCATAAAATCAATATATCCAATTTTTTTTCCTGTTTTAGAAACAGGGGGAGTTAGCTGCATGGCAAGGATTTGCCTCAGCAAGCCTGGACTGTGTGAAATAGAATTGATTATCTGTCACTCCCAATGCATCAGAAGAAGAATGCAGATGTTTCTACTAATGTGACATTTCCTCTTCAGTGCCAGGTGGGTGTGTGGTAGCACTTCAAAGCTACAGAAGTCAATGGAGAAGGCAAAGTGAATTTCCTGTGTGGAAGAAGCAAAATCAAATTTAGAAACCTGCTGGAGCTGGCAGCAGCAGAGAAGCCAGGAAGGTTTGTACCTGACAGCTGCAGCAATTACTGCCTGCAGATCACCCCTGGAAAATGCTGTCCAGGTCTTTCTCTCCAAAACCCAAAAGCTGAAAGTTGTGTAAAACAGGAGACTAGGATCTGGAGCTGTGCAAGGGACCAAGAGAACCTGGTCACAAAATCATTTGGGTTAGAAGGGACCTTAAAGATCATCTCATTCCAACACCTTCCACTATCCCAGGTTGCTCCAAGCCTTGTCCAGCCTGACCTTGGACACTTCCAGGGATGGGGCAGCCCTCTGGGTAACCTTTTCCAGGGCCTCAGCACCCTCACAGGGAAGAATTTTTTCCAAATCTCTAATCTAACTCTGCCCTCTGCCAGTTTAAAGCCATTTCTCCTTGTCCTAAGTCTTTGACCTGCATCTCTCTAATCCAATCTTGTCTCCACACCTTTATAGAGCACCTAATCTTTGTGATATGAAGATGCCAGCACTAATACCAGAGGTTAATAAAAGTAATCTCTCTAGGTCAGGCTACAAGGGGGGGTTGGCTGTAAACTCTCCAAAAGCTCATTGTTCCCTGTCCCTTCTGCCCCTCAAGCCCCAGTGACCTGGTTCTCCCAGCAGGAACAGGCCACAAGCTTCTCTGCAACTCTGCCCTGCTAAACTGGCAAGGCTGAAGCATCAGGCTGATGGGGAGAGCTCTCTGTGAGAAAGGGAGCTGGGTATCAGTGTCTGGCTGCTGGAGTGTGGGAGGACCAGCAAAGGCCCTGAAAACCTGGGCATGGTTTGAAGGCAGAAGTGTGATGGTCACTGCCTGGCCACTGAAGTGTGACCTCAAAGGTTGGCTTGGGTGTGACCACAGCAGCTCAGCCAGGGAACAGCTGAGCTGTGGGAAATGGGGCCTGATGCTGTTGGGGAAAGCAGCACCTTCAGGCAATGTGTAACCCAGGGGGAGGAGGAGGAGAGCCTGCCTGAGCACTCAGACATCTGATAAAAGGACAAAACTGAACTTTGCAAGCCAGATCAATCATGTAAGCCAGTCCCCTGGTGTGCCCAGCGCCAGCAATTCCCAGCACCCTCATCTTCCTTGGATTTGTGCCATGCAAGTCATTCCAAATGTTATAAATATTTCAAAGGAGCTGTTTGCATTCTTACTTGCTCTGAGGAGTACAAGCCCCGCAGTGAAGGAGATCCCGTGGCTGATTCTCAGGCTGAAAGCACCGACATTCCTGTCTCACACTGCTCCCACCCTTTACCTCAGGAACTGGAAAGGGAGAACAGCTCAGTGCTGACTCCCTGGCTGGGAATGGGCAGAGCAGCTCATTTCATCCCTGTGCTCCTTGATGCAAAGCCTGGATGTGCACACAGATGGGTTCAGTGCAAGGTGGGGAGGGTGAATTAAATCTCCATCCTGGATAAAAAGGTTTTTCTGGGCTTAAGGATGAGGTTGAGGGAAAATTCTTCCCTGTGAGGGTGGGGAGGCCCTGGCACAGGGTGCCCAGAGAAGCTGTGGCTGCCCCATCCCTGGAACTGTCCAAGGTCAGTTTGGATGGGGCTTGGATCAGCCTGGGATAGGGGAAGGTGTCCCTGCCCATGGCAGGAGATTTGGAACTAGATCCTCCTTAAGATCCATTCCATCCCAAACCTTTCCATGTTTCTATGAAATATGGGTTTTAAACCTGTGAGACAGGTAAAAGGATCCTTTGCTGGGTTAGTTCTAACTAAACAACCCCCCTAAAATATTAGCCATTAAATTAGGCTTTTGTTTCCTTTGGAGAAAACTTCCTACAGGACATGGCTGGAAAAACTGGTAGCAACCATTGCCTCTCCCACAGAAACCAGGACTTGGATGGTCCAGGAAGCTTCCTGAGATCTTTCCCTCACCCCTGAGTGCTGGATGAAACCCTTCCCACCGTGTCTGCTCAACCTGTTCTGAAAACCTCAAGTGATGCTGAGCCACTGCCACCCTCTCAGGCCCTGCATTTGTGCTCTGCCAGGAGGAGAGATTTCAGTGTCCTGGGCCAGAGTTTGTTCAGTTTCATCTAAATCTTGCTTTGGGACCAGCTTGATTATCAGTAATTTTTTTAATTATGACTATTTTTACTTTTATGTTCTTCTTTTTAGATGCCAGACAGAAATGCTGCAGAACTGTGAGTAAGGGGTGAAGATCCTCATACACCAGAAATCTCCAGACTATGTTTGAAGTCTTCTCTGCTCATTTAAACTGCCTTAAACTGCACTGAGATGCCTGAGGTGCTTTCTGTGGGTGAAACCCAATAATATCTGATAGAGGGAATGATGCTCTGACTCCTGTGATGGCCTTGGCTGGAGATTGGAAGCTGGAATTTTCTGGAAAATGGAAAGCAGATGTATGGACACCAAGGATGGTCCCATCTGAGACCTTTCCTGGTCAATACACAGAACAACTGGAGCAAATCCCAGGGCAAGGACCAGGTGACAGAAGCACCAGAATGGAGACCTGAACCACCATCCTCCAATACAGGTCCTGGTCACAACTACCAAACTCTGGGCTGCTCCTACTGGGAAGATTTTGGAGCTGAAGTGGCAGTGTCCAGGCAAGATCAGTGTTGGAAAAAACCACATCTGGGGAGTTAAGCCCCTTCCAAGCTGTGCAGGCACTGAACAGGATGTTATGGACAACAAACTTGGACATGAGCATCCAAACATGGATCTTCATGGGTAAGACACTCATTTTTGGGTCTAACCCTGAGTACATTGCATTAAGTTTCTTTTGCCAAGCCCTGGAATTATGTACTGGAAATATCCTTCTGGAGATGAACTGCTAATCCACATTTATCCTGGGAAATAAAACTGTAAAAATCTGGGTTTGTGGGTTTCTTTTGAGATTTGAAAGCTCATCACTCCAAGGAATTTCACTTGTTTGCCAGAGCAGAGGACTGTGTGAGAGCTGAGGTGGACCAGAGGAACTCCTGGGTCCTGCTGCCCTGGCCTTGGGCATGGCTGGGTGTCCTTCCCTTCCACCTGGGTGCTGGGACACAAGCAGGGCTCTCCTTTACCTTCTGGGCTGTCTGGCAGCAGCACGTGGATGTCCAACCCACCTGCCTTAAATTTTCCCAGCCTGTGGCCCTTTAAGGTTACCAAACATCCTGGTAAATTTCATTTTGGAATGATTTTTCCCCAAGGAAATGCTTGCCTGCTCACTTTGCTTGGGCAGCCCCCCAGCTTGTCCTGCTGTGTTTTCCAGGGGCAGGGCATAAACCAGTTGTTGTGACTGGTCCCAGTCACTGGGAGAAGCCCAGCAGCCCCTGCCATCAGTCTTGAACACTTTTGTTCCTCACGTGGTGCTGGGGCTCAGGAACATCTCCAGGTGCAGCAGCCAACACTCCCTGAGCAGGACAGAGGCAGCAAAGCCATGGGGGACACTGCTGGCCCTGTCCCTGCCATTCCTGTTGGAGTCACAGCTCTCACTGCAGCCTGGGGGAGTCTTTTTGGAGTGCTCCTCACCCACTGGCCTCAGGTTTCTGCAGTGGGGGTTAAGGCAGACTTTGCCCTGGGGAAGATGAAGAACACTCACCTGGAGCATCAGGGTGGTCTGGATGGGTCTGGAGCACGCAGGAGATGGATGGGGAGGGTTTAGGCCACCCCAGGGATGGTTTGAAGGAAATCTTGTTGACACCAGGAGGGAAAAACGATTTTGCAGGGAGCAGAGGCACAGCATGGAGCTCACGGTGTCGTGTCAAGCACCAGGATGGAAGGATGGGGTCCAGTCATGCACAGCTCAAAGAGCTTCTCTGGAACCACCTCCAGGCCAGTGCCTCTTTCTGCCTCCAGGGAGGGCACGGAGTAAAAACAAACAACAGACAGGTTAAAATGCTCCACCTTCACCTCCTGCTGCAACCCGAGCTGCAGAGAGAAGGACACACGGACCTGATGCTGCTCCAAGGCTCATGGCTCATCCCAGCCCTGTGATACCAGGAAAGGGATATTTGCTCACCATCAGCATCCTGCACAGCCAGAGCTGAAATTCCAGTTGCCTGTGAAGGGCAGGAGATGCTGAACAGGGGGCTCTGAGTTTCTGAGCCCCTTGTTTCTGAAGCAGTTGAGTCTTCCCAGTTTGTCCCAGTGCCACCACAAAGAAGTTGGGATTGGTGCTCTGATGAGCTCAGAAATTTGCATAAGTGATGCAGGAGACCAAAATTCCATTATCATACCCACATCCATTACACTCAGTTCTTTACTGGTCCTACCAATAAAAAAACACCACAAATCAACTCAAACCCCCTTTTCCCGGTGCCTTGAACCCCTTTCTAAGGCCCTCAGCTCCTTGTCCTGTTCCTGTCACCTCCCTCCCAGCCCTGCTGCGTCCAGGAAACGAAGGGTTAAAAGATCTGAAACTGCAAGAACTTCCTCCTTTCTGCAGTGCCACCCTCGGAATGACGCTGGTTTCTGCCGGCCTTTGCCCAAATATGTCCGTTTCCTTCTGAAAGAAGGAGGAGGAGGAGGAGGAGGAGGAAGGGAAGAAATAGAGATACAGGAGAAATATACATTTTTATACATACACCTAAGAGGAGTCCGCGTGGCGGAAGGCAGGCAGAAGAGCGAGCGCAGCCCTGCCTCCTGCCGCTCCATGCCGCTCCGCAAAGGTAGGGCTGGAGGCGGGCGGCATCCCGGGATGCTCCCCCGGCGATGGATTCGTGCCCCGGGCTGCGCCTCCCGCGGGGCTGGGACGGAGAGCCCCGCGCTGTGCCCGGCTCTGCCGCCGTCGGGGGAGGCTGGGGACACCCTGAGCCTCTGCGGGGCGGGGGGGTGTGTTCTGTCCCCTCTCCGCCGTCTCCGTGGGGTTTCTCGTGTGTCCCCGGGCGAGGGGGATGAGCTGCAAGGGCTGAGGACAGGAGGCAGGAGGATGTTTCTGGGCAGGGGGTGCTGCGGGGGGCGATGGGTCTGAGAACTGGCAACCTGCGGGCTTTTGTGTCCTTGGCAGATGCTCAGCTGAGGGGCTGGGAGGAGAGGCTGGGGAGGGAAATGGCTTTTGAGGAGGGTACCTCACCTGGGCAAGCCCCTTTCGTGCCGTGGTGCCCTCGGATCTGCGCCCCAAACTCTCTCTTTTCCACGGAAATCCCCGCTTGTCACCCTCTGGCTTGGCAGTGTGGGCGAGAAGCGCCCAATTTGGGACCTGGAGCCCTGCTGGGCGCTCCTGTGCTGCTGTGCGTGAGTTCTCCATCCTCTCCGGGTCGCTGTGAAGCAGAGACTCTGTAATGTCACCTCCCCTTTCCAGAGGAAAGTGCGGGACGCAGAGTGGGATGCTTGTGGGGATCTCTTTTCCCAGCAGCTCCGCTGAGTGGAGAAAATGAAGGGGGAAAGTGTCCGTGAGACAGAAAAGTCAGGGGACACCGGGATAAGTCGGGATGTGCACGGACACGGGGACGAAGCGCTGGTCAGCGTCGCACACGGGAGCTTTGGCCGGCCGGGGTTTCCTGTGCCGCACAGGGACAGAGGTGTCACACCTCGAAGGGCAGCAGGGAGGGGATGAAATCGGCGGGGAGAGCGCTGGATTTGTTTTTCTGCCCTCTGCCTGCTCCGGGGAGGATGTTTCGGGGGCGAGGCAGAGCCCGCAGTGACGATGGCAGAACCCGTGCCTCAGACGCCGAGGTTTCTGCGGCCTTTTAAGGCTCAGCGGAGCGTGATGTGGTTCACACCCCGCATCTCGACAGCGCAGCAGGCTGCAGGGCTCGGCTTAATTTTAGGTGATAAAGGGATTAATTTGGAGCAGAGGGAGAGGTGCTGGGGGTGGGCGGTGGGAGGAAAGCAGAGCGTGTGAGGCTCGGGAAGCGCTGAGCCCTTGATGGGGAGCAGGGAGAGACCGGGGGAGGTTCCCGTGCTGGAGGGCAGTGCCGTGGCCCTGCTGCAGCCAAGCAGGGGGAGAAATGACGGGAGGGTCTCCAGCGCTTGGGGACACGTGGCGGGTTTGCAGGAATTGATGCTTTTCCGTGCAAAAACCCCCAAAGTGGGGAGGAGCCCTTTGCTGGGACACGGAGCTGTGCTTGCCATCGCTGCCAGACACCTGGGGCACCCCGACCTGCAAAGCCTCGGCAGCTCGGTCCGTAGCTCTTGGCTGCAAACTTCCTCTAGAGGTCAAGCTCGAAATGCCAGAGCAGCCTCTGGCAGCTCTGTGCATCAGCCTGCAGCTCCAGAGGGTCCAAGGGGGCAGAGAGGCTGCTGTGGGTGGGTTTCGTCCATTGCTTGTGTATTTTGGGAAGAAATCTTGTCACCACAAGAGCTGTCAAGCACTGAAAAAGTGGTGCCTGGGGAAGTGGTGGAGTCACCATCCCTGGAGGGATTTAAAAGACATGTAGATGTGGCACTTGGGAACACAGTTTGACCTGGCTGCAGCCTTTAACCCCAGTTCAGACCATCCCACTGGGCTGGTGGGCTCCCACATCACCAGCCCTGCCTGGAGCACTGCTCAGTGGCTGCTGCTGGGCTGCCTGGGCTTCCCAGGGACACCTCTGTGAGCCACCAGGCAGGAGGGGTGTGGAGAGCATGGCCTCGTGGCTGCCCTTCAGAAGCTGCCCACAGCATCCTGTGCACATCCTAAATTTGCAGAGATTTTGGAGTGAAGACATTTTCCTTCTAGCTCAACTTGGTGCACATAAAAATCCTTGCTCAATGTGGTGGCTTCAGGTGGGTTGGAACCTGGCTGTGTTCCTGACCCTCCCAGAGGAACATGGGGACTCCCATTCCAGCAAGGAGGCTGAGCCTTTACTCTGGGAGCCTTTTGGGAACAGCTTCTCACTTCAGGGCTTGCTCACTGCCACCCTGATCCAGGGGGCAAAGAGGAGGCTCTGCCCAAGGGCTGCTGCTCTGCAAACCCCCAGCAGCTTGAGGCACTGGCAGGCTTTGGGATGAGCATTTTGGAGGCTCTCAGCTGTCTTTGCACACCCCTGCATGCGGAAATGGAGCATCCTGTGGAGGAAAATGCAAACTCAACTCCTGTCTTTGCTGTTTCTCACCACTTGCAGCTTTGGCATCAGTTCCCTGTGTCTCCCTGAGAAGTCTGTGTGAAATCCTGGTTGCTGTGGCTCTGTTCTGCCTCCTTTCTGCCAGTGGCATTGCCACAGGATCTGCACTTCATGTCTGTGTAACAGCTGACCTCAAGGCATGTGGCAGCTTCAGATATTAAAGAAAGATATTTCTAGCAGGGATGCTCAAGGACAGCCAGGAGGAATGAGCTTAGGACAGGAATTAATTCCTTCCAGCATTGCTGCATCAGCTGGGAGCACTGGAGAGAGCCCTGATCCCCAAACAGTGCCTGTCTGTGGCTGCAGCTCTGCTGGCAGGAGGTGTTGGGAGCCTTCACCTAAAGTGCCCTTCCTGAAAAATATGATTTAATTACTGCAGCTGACGCTAGAAAGCCTGGGACTGTGCAGGTGATAAGCTGGCAGGACATTGCCAGTGAGCAGGACATTTGTCATTTGTCAAAGGACAAATGAAATCCTGGTGCTGCTGTCTGGGAAGGAGCTGGAGATAAGACTGAAAGTCAGCAAGCAGAGATTGAACACATGATGACAGAAGCACAGAACAGTCTGGGTTGGAAAGGATGTAAAAGATCACCTGGTTCCAAATCATCTGACAGGGCAAGGACATCTGGTACTCGATGAGGTTACTAAAAGTCCACTCCAACCTCACCTTGAACACTTCCAGGGATGGGGCACCCACCACCTCTCTGGGCCACCTATGCCAGGGTCTTACCACCCTCATCATAAACAATTTCTTCTTTATATCTAATACAAATCAACCCTCCTTCACTCTGAAACCATCACCCCTTGTCTTATTGCAACAGACCCTGCTAAAAAATCTGTCCCCATTTTTCCTCATAGGTTCCCTTTAGGCACTGGAAGGGGCTCTGAGACGTCCCATGAGCCTTCTCCAGGCTGAACAACCCCAGCTCTCTCAGCCTGTCTCTAACAGAGGTTCTCCAGCCCTTAGAGCATCTTCATGGCCTCTTCTGGACTTGCTCCAGCATTTTCACATCCTTCTTACAGTGGAGACTCTGAGCTGGCCACGGTGCTCCACTCACGAGAGTGGAGTGGAGGGGCAGAATCCCTCCCTCTCCTGCTGCTCTCACTGCTCTGTGTGCTCTGATAGCAGAAGCTACAGCATCCCCTGGTCTCATTCCTGCTTGCTGAGATCCAGGAGGCTCTCCTCAGCAGCAGCAGAGGTGCCTTTTGCCCAGGGCATGAGGGGCAAGGGCAGGACACATCCCAGCATTGTTATTTCTGCTGCCTGTCCCCTGCTCCACCGAGCACTTCTTTGCTGTCCCAGCTCCTGCACTGACTCAGACTGCAACACCCCCTGATGGGAAACTCTGCTTTTGCAGAGTGATTACAGCATGAGGTGGAGAACTGCCTCTCTGCAGCTTTTTTTAGGTATTGAAAGGCATAACCTTGTCCCTTTGGGAGGCTTTCTGGACTGCTGGCAGTGCCCTGCAAACCCACATGCTGCTGCCTTTGCCTGTCACGTCGCCCGTCGCTCCTTGGTGTCTTCCCGGCAGCCCTGGGAAAGTTTTTATTCAGCATTTCCTGTCACAGGCACTGGACAGGAATTTTAAGTGATGATGGCTGCATAGAAGCCATGTGAGGAGTCAGGAGGGGAGCCCTGCCTGCTGCAGCTCCCCGTGGGGACTGTCCTGGTGACAGTGACGCCGTGGGTGTCTGCTTGAGGGTGTCTGCTCAAAGGGCAGGCAGGAAATGTGTGGCAGAACTGGCCCCGGCTCTCCTGACTCACCAGCTCCTGCCTGAGTCAAACCATCACCTTGTTTTCACTGAATACCTTTCCTGGAAGGCTGGAAATCCCCTCCTGTCCTGCTTTGCCCCCTCGCCTGTGTTTCTCTCCGTGGTGTTTTCCTTCTGGCTCTTGGTTTCATTTCATCCCCTTTCACCTCACAGCCTCTTGAGCCAAAGCACCCAAAGGAGCAGGTGTCTGTCCCCACATCTCACCCACCCAGCACCTCCCTGCACTTCCAAGAAAACCCTCTCTGAGCACAACCTTTCCACTGCCTCTTGGCTTTAGCACTTCCTGTAGCATTTATGGGGAATTTTCAATGGATTTCAGGGTCACCATGCCTGGTTTTGCTCCCATTGTTGCCCACTGGTGCACAACCCAGCAGCAGAGCCCACAGTGGCACATGCCAGGCTGTGGTGGCCAGGGGGGACAACCTTGGCTGCCACCAAGGTGGACCCACTCCACTAGACACTGTTGTAGGAGGCTCCTAAGGGGTGAGGTCCAGTGGGATTTTTGGGACCTGCTCTGCATTCTGATCACTCCACAGAAACCTGGTGAGTGAGAAAGCTGGTGAGGAGGGAGTTGTTAGCACCTCTCAGGCTTCCTGAGTCTGGGAATTAAACCACATGAAGATATTGAAGGGTATATCCTCCTGTCCTGACCTGGGAGCAGGCAGACCCTGCCCTGCCAGGGCCAGCATCCCACCAAACAACTCAGGATGCTGGAACACCCCTTCTTTTGGTGTCCTGCCTCCCCTCTGCATGGCAAATAAGCATTGGCATGACCCTGGTGCTTTTTATCCAGCCACGAGCTGAAACCCAGGCTCAGTGGCTGTGCCACTCAGGACTGGGCAGCTCAGACTGGGCTTGGCCTTCACCCCAGTGCTCAGATCCCACCACCAGCACCCCCCAGGCCCCTTTTCCCCTTGGCATCCCCCATCCCTGTGCTGCTGGGAGCCCGTGCCAGCAGAGCTGCTGCCAGGCCGACCCTTTCCCCAACACACCCTCCGTGATGGGGAAATTGATCCCAGCACAAAAGGGCTCCAAAGGCTTTAAATCAGATGACCACAGGTTTTTTTCATGGAGGGACGTGGGAGGATTTCAAAACCAGCAGGAGGCAAGGTGTGATCCCTGTTTTCCTGGTGTGTGCGTGCAGGCTCACACATCTCTGCAGGGCACCCGGTTCTTTTCCCATCATTACAACATTTTAAGGCAGGGGAAAAAAACCAAAGGATGGGGCACAGGCCCCAGCTGGGACTCCAGATCAAACCCACACAAGCAGATTTAGATTTCCTTTGTGTTTTCCTCTGGAGAATTCCTTGTCCTGGTAAGAGGTATTAGGATTCCTCTAATACTGGGGCAGCAGATCTTAAATAAACCTTAAATATTCCTTGCTTTAAAGAACAGATATTATTTTCTCCATAGCATCCTTTTTCCAGGCTGAAAGCAGTTCCCCCAGTTTTCTCCTTCCTGGAGAACAAAACCACTCTCATTTTGTGCTCTCCCATACACCCCATTTTGAAAACATCTCCTTGGTATTGCCCACCCTGTCCCATCCCAGATTAAACCTCTTCCCAAAAGCACAGGGCCTGGAGTGAGGTGTGCCTTTCCTTGGTGAGAAGGAACCAGCATCATCCAGTCCAGAAAACCCAACCTCCTGCATTTTGCATGGCACTGTCTTGCTAAAACATC